>BQNB010000237.1:0-99243 GCA_026074375.1 Tanacetum coccineum
TTCAAGTAAAAGACGGTTAAACAACGAAGGTGGAAAGAATCTGTTTATAAAAGCTCTTCTTAATTGTTCCCACGATGTTATATACTCTTCATTAAGTTCGTTAAACCAGGTTTTAGCTTCATCGCACAGGGAAAAGGGAAATATCAAAAGCTTTACGGATTCACTCTGCGTTTCACCGTATCTGAACATGTTGCAGATTGCGAGAAATTCATGGATGTGGTCATGCGGATCGGCCCGCAGATAACCATCGAATTTATTTTCCCGAATCATATTTAAGTGAGTACTATTGATAACAAAGTTGTCATTGACATTGGGTTGAACAATGGCAGAATTAGGAGTCGGTGCTACAATCTTGGCATTTTCCCACATAGGTTGATCATCGGGATCGAGGATTATTATTTCTTGGAGCGGTAAATTTGGTTCTGGTTCGACATCCTCTTCTGGTATATTTATGATGATAAATTCATTAATGATAGGATGTTCGGTGGAAGATTTGTGTGATTCGATCTGAATGGATTCTTTTTGGATAATTTTAAATTTACAAGACCTTTTTATTAAATTTTTATTTAATTTATATATTAGACTTACTAGTTGTTTTCCGAAAGATAAGGGATTTATACATACGTTAAGCATTTTGCAAAACATTTTTATATATATAGTTAATGCTAATAGGATAATATTCAAAATAAAGTAAATTATTTTCATATATAATTTTTTTACAATTTTTAATTTTTATAGATATATAGATATATTTTAATTTAATTATATATAGCAAATAAGGATAAATAAATAAAAGATTTTTTTTGGATAGCTACGGCGTACTTTAGAAAAAGTGCGCCGGCTTTTTTAGAATTTTATGTTTTTTTTTAAAATATGATTCTGTCTATGAAATTTTGCAGAAAGTGCGGCGTACTTGGGTAAAGTGCGGCGTACTTTCTGGGTTTTCAAGAAAACCGGCGCACAAATGGGATGTGCGGCGTACTTCCTGAAGAAAAATGATTTTTGGTTTCCGTTTGCCAGAAAACGGTACGGCGGGTTTGAAAATTTTTCTGAAACAAAATAGCACCTAAAACAAGCAACAAACTGATAACAACTTAAACAATTCCCCGGCAGCGGCGACCAAAACTTTGATGTGTGTTTTCCAAGCTTTAAATTTATAATACTAGAAATACCGATTTTACTAAAAACACAACACTCGGGAAGTATACCCGTTCGTGTATAGTATAGCTTTAGGTAAGTCCAAGTCGTTCCACGGGAATTGAAGTTTTCACAGTTTGTAATTAAGGTGCTAAGGTTAATAAGATTGTCACGGATCAAATTAACCAAGACGAGCATATATCGAATAATGCAAAGAACGCAATTAAAAGGATGATTCAATCAAATGATTAAGATATGTTTGTTTAGGCAATGATCAATTTGATAATAAAGTGTTTAGGATAGTGTTTATAAGTTTAGAAAATAGAGTTATCACAAGTTATAAATCCTTTCGCCTTTAAATATAACTAGTGATTATATCGATTAATAACAACAAAAACTTACGGCCTTTATAAGTTATTATCACCAATATATTAGGTAGAATGATAAAACATAAGTTTATAAGTATCCTTTCGGCCTTTACACTTAGAAAATCATGTTTAACCATTTCAATAAACACATATCCAAACGCTCCATATCCAATATCACATTATGCCCAAACAAACATAAGAGTACTACTCCATAATCAAACAAGTAACAAAACACATAACATTCATCATGAATTCAATAAAGATCATATTAAAAGAGTTGTAGAAATTATACCAATGTTTACAAGATCAACGATTCGACAATTAGTTCTCCCAAACAAAAACTATAATAAAAGTATAAAACCCAAGCTATTGAATCCAATCGACCCGAACCCTTAAGGTTCTATCACCACCCTTGACATTCGTGATTAGATAGTGTGGGGTGATGAGAGAATTGTTGTGGAGGTGTGTGTAAAATGAGAGAAATCCTTCTCTATTTATAGGCTGATTTTGGGTAGAAGTGCGGCACACTTGAGAAAAAGTGTGGCGCACTTAGGGAGTTAATGCACTTAGCATTTATTCGGACTTTAGTCATTTCTTTGGGAAGTTTGAACGAAAGTGCGGCGCACATGAAATATAGTGCGGCGGTTTTGGGAACTCGATCAGAAGTGTGGCGCACTAGAGAAAAGTGTGTCGTACTTCTTTTCTTGGATCTTCTTCTTGAGATTTGTATGTGATGATATAATAAGAGATGATTTCGTCCCAAGCATCATAGGGGGTATTTATAGGGTAAAGGTAACTTGGGGACCAAGTTGGGAATGAATGTGGATGGATTATGGACCAGATTCGCGAATTAATTGTTTCTCCATAAAATGTGTTGTACTCAATAGTAAATCCGGCAATCTTGGTAATACTTCAGCTCTTGAACGTTTTTCCATAATTTAGATAATTAATTTCTCTTTTCGTGGCCGCTTGAATCAACTCAATCCGAGTTCGTATGCTCTAGTTATGGCCAAAACAGTGGACATGTGTCGGAGGGTCTTTATCTTGAGTTTACTTCTTCGTTTAAGCTTCTTATCTTCGTGTATTCTTTCGTTTTCTTCCACGACACATACCTAGAACATATAATAGCAAATATACTTGATTAAGTACCAAAAGTTCATGAGAAATGATCAAATAAATGCAAATAACGCCGCCGAAAACATGTATAATTTAGGCATTATCTGGTGTCATGATTTTTTATCTATATATACAAACCCTAGTTTTTGTGTTTTAAAAGAGGGGAAAACTTTGAGGAACAATTTGATACTTAGTAGCAGTTGTTCTTAGATGATATTTAGGGTTTCTAACCCTATTGTACTCATCATTACTCTCTGTTTTATTGAAATGAAGTTCCTTTATCCCTTTATCCCTTTAATCTTTCAATATGTCTATGTATTGTTTGATTAACTATTCTTCCCTTTCAATAAACATTCTTGGCTACATTTAATTTGTGGTTGCTTATGATTGCATGAAACCTAGTTGTTTATCTTTGATTATTACTTCTTATTAATGATGTGCGCGTTAGGCTTTAGAAAACTAGCCTCTTAATTGTTGATTGAAGACGTCTTGTAAAACGCGGCTAGGTTATATGATACCCACGCAATAGTCTTCATACTACCTAGCAATTTGGGTGGATTCCAAGTTAGGTGTTTAGTTAATTACATACTTACACATTCCATTACGAGGGTGACAAGTAATAAAACAAGAGACAACAACTAGGGAGTAGTGCATGATTAGGTAAACACATTTGTTTAACCATAAGAGTTTTCCATCACATTTAATTTTCTTGCAATTAGAATAGAATTAGGAGTAGTTTAGTTTTATCAAAATCCCCTTTAAACCCAAGATTTTACCTGCTTTCATAAAATACAAAAATATAAAAATACTCTTCTCTCAACCTTTATACCTTAGTGACCATACAATTCGAGCCTACCCAAACTATTCTCCTAGAGAACGATAATAACCCCCGAGTCTTGCCTATACTACAATACAACGATTAGGTACACTGCCTAGGAGGGTTGTAAAACTTCGGTTTGCAATCACCTACACACTTTTTGGCGCCGGTGTCAGGGAATAGTCTAGGTTTCAGATTCTATCAAGTGAGATTTTTATTTTCTTTTTATTAAGCTTTCTTTTAGTCTATCCTTTCTTTGTGTGTTTGTTTGTAGTTTTATTTTTCTAAGAAATCAAGTCTTCACCATGGACAACACAAACCCACCATCGCCACCCGATTCACCAACCTCATTAAATGAAAGTAAAATTTGTAAGCTCAACTCATTCCTTGCATCATTAAACTTAGTCCCCCCATCATCTAATACGCAATTTGTTTGCACGAAAGAAAATGATGGAGATGTGATTTTTCTTGAAATAATTAAGAAGTATGATGATTCTATTGAGGAGGAGTTAGAAGAGGACGATAATGTAGTAGCAGGAGAGGAATTAGGTGTAGAGTACTTTGATAAATTTCCAACTAGAAGAGAAATAGCATATAATAAGTACTTAATGTCTGCCCTAACTCCGTCTTTGTTTATGAGAAACCCAACCATCGTAGGAGAAAGTCCTTTGAATCTTAAAATACGTATATGTGTGGAATGCCTACATATATCTTAATTCCCCTATAAACATCATGACTCGTAAACAATACAATTGGATCATGAGAATACAACTGGAACCTAGATATGATCCTCAGAGTCTTAGAGGAATAAGTAATTTTACTAAAAGAATTAGAGGAATGCGCATCTTTGTAGGAAATTTAACTTATGTTTTGGATTTCTTAATTGTTAAGTATATTAGTTTGGTTATAGACTCTAGCTTGTCTCAGGTAGTGCTTAGAAAGCCATTTGTTAAAGTTTCCAATATGACCTATGATTCCTCATTAGGAATAGTAAAGTTTACAAATGAAATCGAAAAAATTGCTTACATGATGCCCCATAAGATTGAACATATTAAATCCTTATCAAACATGGAAAAAGAGCACAAGCAATCAGTCTACTTTAGAAGTGAAGAAGACAAGAGGAGAGGAGTAGACTATGTGATTAAGAAGATATTACGGTTTTATAAAGAATGTTTAGAGCTTGGACCCGAATACTTAACAGGACGTGATGGAAGTAGGACAAACGATGGAGTCACGTAAAGGAGTATGACTCCGATTCTAGCTAGAAGACTCGTTAAAAAAGAAAAGCGCTTATTGGGAGGCAACCCAATCTTTTTATTTCATGCATTTTAGGAGTGTCGTGTGTTTTATTCTTTGTTATTTGTTTCTTATATGTTTGATATATGTGATCATGCTCTTTTTGTCTTTAGCCTCGTCTTAATTACAATCAAAAGCATTTTGCATAAAATAAGTGTAGGGGAGAAAAATATCCAGTTTATAAGAATCAATTTCAAACATATAAGATAAATAATTTTAGATTAATTCACACTTTTACATTTTGTATGTCTGTTTTGAGTCATATGTTTGTACTAATCATTTTGGTGGTTTATGCAGAAATTTTTTACAGGAAATAACTAACAGGATATTTATGCAGAAATTTTTCCAAGAAAACAAAGCAACAATTTTACAAACATCTTGAGACGACGCTCAGGATTTTTTTCCCCCGATGCATCACTAACTGATCTATGAAAAATTTTGAGATCTTTAATATTTGATTTATAAAAAAAAGTTATATTATTTTTGTTTAATTTCCTGAATTTTTAACTTTCCTAACTCTTGCAGAAAACCACGATTACATTAATACATACATTCGATCTTTATTGCTTTCTTAGGATTTTCAATTCACGACTAATAGGGTTGTATATTCCTTTCTCGTAGAATTTTATGCTTGGTGTAGTTGTTTCTTGTCTTTGATTTGTAGGTTATATTTGATAAGGAGAGCCTGGAAGTTCTTTGGATTTTTCACATGGGCGATTCTTGGATGACGATTTAGCCAGTTTATCTTGTTTTTTCTCTATTATTGAGCAAAACCAGGGGAGTATTAGTTTTCTCGCTTTTATTATTTTCCCTTTATTCATTTTTCGGGTAGTCATAGAACATTGGGGACAATGTTCAAAATAAGTGTAGGGGGAAATAAAAGCCTTAGAAACTATTCCTTCAATTGAATTTTCTTTGTTCTTAAAAAGATGTGTAATATACTGTAACATAGTGTAGACGGTAATTTTGACCCAAATTTAAAAACAATTATGGCATATACCGGTGATACTGTAGTATTAGAAGCGTCTCATGGATAGGAGTTATATGACTAGCACAAAAACCCTACCACTCAAAAATTCTACCCCTGAGGCTCTCCTCTAGATCTTTAGGAATTAAAGCATCCATCTTTGATACTTTTGATGATTTTAACCTTTAGCTTGCTCGAGTTAAGGAATGAACAATCACATGTGTCTTGTTCATGGATTTCAATGAGCATGTGTGGTTTTGTCGCTTTTTCTGGAGCATTGGTATCGGTTAGGATTATGTGAGTGTACCGGTAGTATTATAAATTCTAGAACTTGCTTTAGCATTTTATCCCGAGACTGCTAGTGAGATCGCATTCGTGTTATTAGGATTTACTAAGTGATAAGAGGCATTAGGATAAACCCTTGTTTTTAGCATGTATTTGTTATAGTTATGATGGTCTCCTCGATCATATAACTACCCCCACACCCTTGCTATGCACTCATTTTTTGTGCAAGATACCCCTAGTACACCCCTTTGAGCCTATCCGTTTTGCGGTTCTCGTAATTTTCTGGTAGATTCTAAATTATTAATAAAGAGCATTGCTTACATTCCACCAAAAATGTTACACCCAAATCACCTTAGCCTTCCTTGTATGTACTCATTTTTAGTACATTATTGTTATCACATCTGTTAAACCCTAGTTAATTATTTACTTGAGTACATGATTGCTAAGTCGAGTCATTATTAGTGTATATAGATTTGAGATGATTAGGATTCATGGTAGTTTTTCATTATATGGAGAAATGGTGAAGAAATTTAATTTAATACCCTCATACGTGCTTAATACACTCCATGTTTATTGATCCTCCTAATTCGGGTCATTTGTTAGTTTATTATAGAGTTATCAAAAAACTCAAGTGTAGGGGTGCAATTATAAACCCTGATGCCGTCATTGTAAACGCAATAAGTTTTACAACTCCCTAGGCAGTGTATATAATTGTTGTAGTGTAGTATTGGTTTCCGTTTGCCAGAAGATGGTATGGCGAGTTTGAAAATTTTGTGAAACAAAATAGCACCTAAAACATGCAACAAACTGATAACAACTTAAACAATTCCCCGGCAACGGCGCCAAAAACTTGATGTGTGTTTTCCAAGCTTTAAATTTATAATAACTAGAAATACCGATTTTTACTAAAAACACAACTCTCGGGAAGTATACCCGTTCGTGTATAGTATAGCTTTAGGTAAGTCCAGGTCGTTCCACGGGAATTGAAGTTTTCACAGTTTGTAATTAAAGTGCTAAGGTTAATAAGATTGTCAAGGATCAAATTAACCAAATCTTGCATTTATTGAATATTGCAAAGAAAGCAATGAAGAGATGATTCAAGCAAATGATTAAAGTATGTTTGTTTAGGCAATGATCACTAAGACAATGAAGTGTTTGGAATAGTGTTTATAAGTTTAGAGAATAAAGATTTCAAAAGTTACAAATCCTTTCGGCCTTTAAATATAACGAGTGATTATATCGATTAATAACAACAAATCCTTTCGGCCTTTATAGGTTATTATAACCAATATATTAAGTGGAATAATCAAACACATATATAAAAGAACCCTTTCAGCCTATATTCTTATATAAAATATGTTTTACCAATTCAATAAACACATATCCAAGCGCTCCATATCAAAGATCACGATATGCCCAAACAAACATAAGATTACTACTCTATGATCAGAGTAACAAAACACATAACATTCATCATGGATTCAACAATGATTATATTCAAAAGAGTAACAAGATT
Organism: Tanacetum coccineum; assembly: GCA_026074375.1. Lineage (NCBI taxonomy): Eukaryota > Viridiplantae > Streptophyta > Magnoliopsida > Asterales > Asteraceae > Tanacetum > Tanacetum coccineum. The sequence goes on from BQNB010000237.1 coordinate 7,503, forward strand.
CATACCAATTCCAAGAGCAAAGTATGGTGATTTCACAAGAATTTCCCAAGAACACTTTATTATATTCAAAGCAAAATCCGGAAACTATGAATAATTCCGTCACAATCGCTTATAGATTCGAAATAACACTATAAATATGCGTCTTTGATGGATCAAAACCTAAGAACAACGATGAACTTCAACCAAGACTATCCAACTTCTTTAAGAACTTTAATTCTAATGAGTGATAATTTGAGTATTTATCAAGGACAATTCTTTGCAATAATTATACAAAATGGGTTAATTACATACGATAAATGATGCTATAAAATAGACATTATTTGATGTCATCAAATATCCTCCCACTTGAATCCTACTTGTCCTCAAGTAGCCTTTAGAAGTTTATAAAAATGTATCTTTAAGGATTTTTTTCGTTAAAGCATGTATTTGATCTATTACAAGTACACAACCAAACACCTCACAAAATAGGAAGATGAAAACACTCAAATCACTCAACTAATTTATGTGGTAACATGTAACTAATTCGCTCAATTGCTCGGCCATGACGAGTATTTTATCATAAGCTTGGCAAGGATACACATCTCCACCGCAAAAGCTAAGGAGTAACAAGTTTATAAAGGTAAATATAGGTTTGTATGATAAGGCTTAGGGTTGATTACTCTAACCAATCTTTATCTATACCAATATTCCAGGAGGGCGACAAAGACCACACATACACACCCGTAACGACGGGATAGGCACACGTGACTGCTCACTCCCACCTCGAATAAGCTAAAGAGTAGGACTAGTAGAGTAATATAGTGTATGATCTTCTAACTTTCACCAATAGTAATAAACCAACAAGGCAGCTGAGACATGCATACATGTCCATAACGAAGGAATAGACATGCATGCTCGATCACATCCTCATTCGCGTAAGACCCATGGTTAATGATTAGAAAAGGGAAATAAATTGTTGTTAATTAAAAATTACGAAACAAATAGATTAAGTCTAAAATACAAGTTGCTAGACACTTCTTCTCGACCGTTACCATGATAAAGACACAACTATTTACAACGTCTTGATCATAGATCAAAAACAACAACCTAAGTTGGCGTTCCCATAACGGTCAACTTCCCAATCATCCCATACTTTACATATTTTACAAGGCAAGTGGCGATATCTTCCACTTTATACAATACTCTACATCGTCGATTTATATCAACGAATAATCGATCCTTCATGTAATTCCTTCGGTAGTTGCGAAACGATTATCTTCAAACTTTCCTTCTCTTTTTTGTTGCTATTTTTCTAATTTTTTCTATTTTTTTTTCTTTTTTTTAAACATTATACTATGAAACTCGGTGTAGTTTTACCATCTTCACGATCATAATAATTTCAGATAATTCCTTTGATAATTCTTCATTCTTCGGACGTACCATTAATTGTGTTGGTAATAAAAATACATAAGTTTTGACTATAAATTACATTCCCATTAGCGATGTGCAAATTCTTCCAACCGTACCAAAGATAGACAATTTTGACACAAGACTCGGGAAATACAAACTTTACACTTTAAGCAACTAGCAACTGTAAAATAAGCTTAATCTAACAGGGTAGGCTAAGGTGTAAAGGTGTAACGAAACAAATAATTAGTGTAGTTCCTAAAGGATTAACTCTACGGGTTGTTCTAGGGGTATCTTACTCTTAAAATGAGAGTAAACAAAGGGTTTATATGGGGGTTAACTAACCAGTGTAGTTAGTTAATAAGCAACATGTAAAGGCGATTTGGGTGTAATCCTAAAATTTACCAATTTAAACAAGTTACTCCATCTAAATCCATAGTACATATCACTGCGGTCTCGAATAGTTATACCAAGCCAAGTTCTAAAGTCTACTACATCACTGACACACTCATATTTTGTGGAATTTTGGTAAACATTTGAAAACGGATAAGGTTAAATCCTCACAATATCTAACAAGCGGTTTAAGTATCAAGTAATTTCAACATAAGTAATGCTTGAACAAAAATTTGAGCATAATTTAAGCATTTTAGTGTGAAAAATAGGACAAGTAAACATTCTAATTCCATCCCCCCACTTGAATTATACAACGTCCTCGTTGTATAGATAAAACATTAAATACAGGAATTAAAAAGAATTAGAATGAGAAACTCCCCTGATATTTGCTCGGTAGATTCTCCAAGTTGAGTTTAATTGAGCAAGATTATGTTGAACAGCCGCACTTAGAAAAAAAAAAACAAAAGAAAAAAAAAGAAAAAAAAAAAAAAAAAAAAAATAAAAAAAAGAAGTTCTCAAGACTCCAACACGTCAAAGATCACCAGATTTGTCAATTCTCCACAATTTCGTCGATATTTCTTTGCTTCCAAGGTCCTGTATAAAATATAGGAAAAACATGTGTATTCCTATCTTGGTACCTACGGTTAATTTAAACTAAACTAAACAAACTGTACAGGAGATCGATACGCCGTATCCATAAACTGGAATACGCCGTATTGAGAAACCTGTAAAAAGTATCTAAATACGGGTCAGTCTGTTGAATACGCCGTATCATGTGCATGAATACGCCGTATTGACAAAACTGACAATAATGTTTTTAAAGTGCATAAAAAGTAAAGACTGATAACGTCCAGACAATCAATACGCCGTATGGTATGGAGCGGATACGCCGTATTGATGTCTGGGAAGACAGACTCAATAAAAATAAATAACATTTCGGGTTGTCTCCCGGGAAGCACTTTGTTTAACAGCGAAGTCTTTAAGAAGACTTTTCTTCAGCTTTACTCACTTCATTCCATGTCCATGTATCTTAATGTGCCCGCGTGGAGCCATTCTATCCATCTCTCGCAACTCGAAAGTAATCGGTGTCTAAGTTTCAAATCCGTCCTTTGTAATAAACCCTTTAACTTTTGAGTACGAATGCGAGATTCCCATTCATCTTACCCTTCACTTACCCACAGTAATGTGGGATTTGTTGCATTTCTTATAGTGTGGCGTTTTAAACCTCCGATGTGAATCACATCATTTTGGTAAGTTGACTTCATCCCACCATTTATAAATGGATAACATCCTTTTAAACCGTCTTGTTTTAATTCTAACTTCTCTTAAAAATGGTTTGCCAAAAATAACATCGCCCATTCCTTCATCACGATAAGCATCCATATTTTCTAAAACTGCAAAGTCAGTCATCACAAAAAAAGTTCCAACACAAATAGGTATGTTCATTAAGGCTCCTACTGCATTGTTTCCCTTGTACTCCAATTTCTCTTTCATTATAGAATTATGAAACTTTTTAGACATCACATTGACATACAATAATGGGAAAAAGTTAGCGTATGTAAATTCAAATCCTATTCATGCAAGAAAACTTAATTTGTGAGCAAAATCCATATGGATCTTCTATCATAGTCCACAATAAATAGTAAATCATCAATTCCAACATTAAGTTCATCATCCCTAGTTCTAAATTCCTCAATTACCTCACCTTCCTCAATGGTGGGCATCAAATCATCTCCTTGATTTCTCCTAGACTCAGATGGTTCATTTAGATCATTTAATTTAATGTGATCTTCCAAGAAAGGGTCTAATGATCTATTTAACACCAAAGTCTCTCTCATTAGCCTAGCTTCTAAATCAAGTTCCATTCTTTCTCTTAAACTTAGCATGTAAACTCCCCCCCCCTCTTAATTAAACTACTAAAAAAAAAAAAAAAAAGTAGGTTTAACACTTGTGAAAACAATCCTTTCTTCCTTGACCCTTAAAGTAATCTTTCTTTTGTAAACATCAATCTTAGCACGGGCGGTAGACAAAAATGGTCTTCCGAGGATCAAGGGCACTTTGATATCCTCGGGCATATCTAGAATTATAAAGTCTACGAGGAAAGTAAATTTACCAATTCCTACTAGTACGTTTTTAGCTATTCCTTTTGGATATTTCACAGTCCTGTCTGCTAATTCAACTGTTAACTTAGTGTGAGCTAATTCGCCTAATCCTAAGTTAAGGTAGGTCAAGAGAGGCATAACACTAACGCTAGCTCCTAAGTCAACAAGGGCATTATCGAAGCAAACATTATTAATAAAGCAAGGTAAAGTGAAACTCCCTAGGTCTTTCTCCTTTTGGGGTATGGATTGTAAAGCTTCAGAGTAGGCATACCGATGAATTGAGGTCCATATGATCCCTTATTTTCTTCACAGTAGTAACCATTCAAACGACTTGGAAACAGAATCGTCGTTTGTCTTGTCTCGTACATCATTGTATGGTTCTGTGCAATGGATACGGCGTATTGGGAGGATCCAATATGACGTATCGGGCATGGATCAGCTTCAATAGTAGCCGAAATTGACTTGACTTAATCTCTCGGGTTCGCTTTAGTAGAGCTAGATAGACTTCCAAATCCTCTTTCCTGTAGTACCTTGCTCATCTGCCCGATTTGGATTTCCAAAGTTTTAATCGATGCTCCTTGGTTCCTAAAAGCAAAACTGTCAAGCTCGAATTTCTTTAATCAAATTAGAGTTTTCTTTGTGTCTCTTTGTTGATTCACTCGTGAATTTGCTCAGGGTATCTTCCATAGATTGCATTCATTCTTGACAAAGGATTCACATTGTTCCTTTGATAGAATCTCGAAGCTGCTGCTCTATATCCCCCTCCTTGAAAAGGTCTACCAAATTGCGTGTAGTAAGCTTCTTCGAGGGTTTTCCATTCTTCTTTTAGTGGGCAATCTTGGGTGTAGTGGGTTTCCTTTTGTATTGTTTGCATCCAACATTTGAGCAGCAAACTTTTCATTTACTTCTGATTTCCTCCCAATTTTCAATCTGTGCATTATGAGCTGCAATCCGACAGAATTATAGTACTTCTTGACCTAGATTGTTCCATTATGCCATTTTGAGAATGTATTCAGCCTTCTTGGATGGCTAATTTGCATCACGGTAGTCTTGATGTATTGCACCTCTTGAGTCAAGAATTTATCGAGTAGGAATTCCCAATCCATTATAGAACAAGATTACCTCATGCATCTCCGTTAAATAGTGTTGAGGACCACTCCACAAGAGTGATTTAAATCGCCCATGCTTGGTAAAGGTTTTCATTTGGTTCTTGCTGAAAGTTGTTGATTTCCTCCATCTTCTTTGCAGTTCGAGAAGGTGGGCAATATTTGTTCAGAAATTTTATTTTAAGACCTTCCCAAGTTGTAATCGAACCAGTTGGTTCGTTTCTTAGCCAACGGCTTGCGGCTCTAGTCAAGGACATAGGGAATGCTCTAAAATCACTTGGTCTAAAGTAATGATTTGGAATGGTGGAATAGAATGATGATCTCCAGGACTTTCTCAATATGTTCGTTCACATCTTCATGATCTGAACCGCTGAAGGTGTTAGTCCGTAGTTCCTTGAGAAATTGGCCCTTTAGCTCAAAGTTATCCCTGTCTTCAATTTTGGGCCTAGCAACCCCCGATCCATAGTCAGCTCGGGTCTTGCTCATGTACAGCTCCATAGTTTCTGTCATTGTTTCCGCAACTTCTTCCTCTGAGTATTCTTGGTTAGAAAGTAAATTGAAATCAGGCGATCTCAGCTCGTCAAGATTTAGTGTCTTGAAGTGTCTCCTAGATGATCGAAATTCTCGTTCAGGTTCTCTGTAGGGTGTGAAAAGTTCGTTTGTTAAACTCCTTGTCACGCACTACCTAAAACAAGGGACAAACAATCAGTAGGATAGGCTCTTTTTGGATTAAAAAAATTTAGCACGAAAATCAAATAAGAAAACCAATGATTCTGATTCTGTTACAGATGATCGATACGCCGTATTCAATGGAAGTGAATACGCCATATTAATCTGTTGAATGAATACGATGTATTGGACAGAAGGTTGGATACGCCGTATCCAGTGGAAGTGGATACGGTCAGTCTCATTATCGACCCGAACAGTGTATTAGAAACATATTAAATAAACACACAAATATACAAACAAACAATTAAACAAACAAATATACAAAATATATAGAATATACAAGAATATACACTAATCTAAATTATACTACTTCTAAGGGTTAGTTTTAATCTAAAAACCAAAACATAAAATAAAAATCAAGATTATTTTTCACTCCCCGGCAACGGCGCCAAAAACTTAATGTGTCGTTGTGTGTTGTTTATTTATGAAGTTCCAAAGTATTAAGTTTATATTTGCCGACTTAACAAAACACACTATAACGGCAGTTACCCGGTCGGTGGTAGAATCCGTGGTAAAGTAGGGTGTCGAACACTTGAAGTCGAGGTTTACATCTCTCATTTATTTAATAATTTTGGTTATCTAATCAAATCAAACCTATGCTAATCAGATGTTAGTTCTAATTATAATTCCAAACAGGTAAACTGGGGGTTTCAGCCCAGAGAGACTGGCACGGGTTTGTGGTGACTACAATCAATTCAAGACACTTTAACCCACCGCAAAGCAAATTAACAAAAGATAAAAAAGCGGTCAAGCCTTATGATAGAAAACTGTATTAGCCATCATTAATCCGATTAGAAGTTAGGGTTATTTATTCAATGCAATGAATTACTATCTCGCAGAGGCAAACATCTAGACTTAGGCGAGACTTCATCCTAAGACCTAGACACATTAATTCTGTCACAATTAAATCATCCGCATAAAGCATCCTTGATTACCTGATTATAATCTATCTTAGGGATTAAAGCAATGGTGATCTTGTTAAACCCTAGCTCATAAAGACTTTACCCACTTACTGCTTAATGGCAATTTATACTCTAGTAGTCCACTTGTCCAACTATCCAATGGAATCAGAACATTCTTATTGAATTATCTAGATGCACCTACTAGTCAACATGTTCAATAAACCAAAGGCAATTTCAGTTAAGTAGTTAAGCCAGAAGCGTATCTTTAGCACGATTTTAGAAGGACAATACTTGTGATCATATGATTGTAGATGTATTAATTACTATATAGAGAGCTATCCCAGTATCTAGATTACTTGGTATGTATCACTAGATCCAGTTGAATGATAGGTCGCATACAAAAACACGTAAACAAGTATGAATTGATAAACATAAATAAGCATGCAACGATAAATTAACCAATCGAGATATAAACAAAACCAAACATTCAAATCTTCATAATAATGGCTAATACTCGAAGGTATTAGCCTTCAAACATCATAATTAATACAAGAGTAATTGTTTTAGCCAAGGTAAACTAACCGAGTTAACGAATGATACCAAAAACTAAACGATTACAAAAGTATAAGAAATTACACGTTGTCTTCTATGGATTGGAATGCGTTGCAAGACCTATTCTGCTCTTTTTCTCCTCTGAAAATTGACTTTTATGGTTTAGGTATCGAGAATATGATTTAGCACACTTAAAACTCATTTATGAGTTTTGTATTTATAGGGTCTGGAAGTCGGTTCGATACGGCGTATCCAAGGGATTGGATACGGCATATTGGAGTTTCTTGGAGTAGGGACCACGTTTGATATCTTCCAGAATATTCACATACTATATCTTTAATACGGCGTATTGACATCTTCTGGATACGGCGTATTGATCTTCATTCCTTTGTGGTCTTTGGTGAGTGCAGGCACGGATACGCCGTATCTTCCTTGATGGATACGGCGTATTGGTCTTTAGAATAGTAATCTTCAAAATATCTTCATTTATTCAGGTAGCTCTAGTCCTTGCTTCTTTCCCCCTTCTGCATTCGAACATTGTAGGTACTTAGGATAACAGTGTTGCGATTCCCCAAGGAGTTGGAAACTTCATCATTCCATGGATGGTGGATGAGATGGCTCTGAGTTGCTTTAGGCCAGGACGTCCTAAAATGATGTTGTACCGGGAAGGCGTCGGGACGATAGTGAATTTCATTATTCCCCTCTGGCATAGCCCACTTCCCCCAAAGCACATATCGCGCTCTACTTTTCCTAGAGGTTTGACCTGTTCTCCTGAGAACTCGGATACCGTAGTCTGTGTCTCTACCAACCTTGCCCGAATGGCAGGTATAAAGCCATGTTTGGAAAGCAATGCCTCCAACATGATTATCGACGATCCCCATCATCTATAGTCCCCTTTGGAACAGGTCCCTTCACTTCCAGCCTGGACTACCAAAGCTTCCTTCGAGAGATCCCGTGCCAAAACCGATGGAAAAACATTATTGGGACGTTCATCCACTTTTCGTCTGTCATCGTTGTTTTTTCTCTTCCGGTCATACGAATGACATTGCACCATGTTTATCACCTTGCCTTTCTGTGGGTCACTGTTCCGCTGCCCCCTTCTTCCTCTTTGCCTTATGTCTTTCATCAGATGATTTAATTTGCTAGATTCCAAGGCTATTTCTAACTACTTCTTTAGATGGAAGCAATCATTTGTACTATGGCCTTTCTCATTGTGATAGTCGCAATACTTGTTCAGGTTTTCTTTACTAGGTACCCTCACCAGCGGCATTGGTTGTGGTAGGCATAATTGGTGTTCCGTGGCTAAGATCTCCTAAGGGGTACTTACCAATGAGTCTAGGGTTAAAATTACTTTGTTTTCTTTTGGCTGGCGAAATTCCTGATTGGGGCGTTGTGTGGTATGAATGGTGCAATGATTGCTCTCTGCCCTCAAGAGCGGGCCTAGTCTGGCCTGCGCGCGTTGGTTTCCGCGACTGGAGACCGCATGATTGTCGATCGTTCCGCTGCCACCATTGTACAGGTGTTTCTTTTCGCTGGAATTCACCCTTTTGTAATTCTATATTACGAAACGCCTCTTCTGACCACAAATAATCATCCACCCTCTTTAACATCTCATCGACCGTCTTAGGTATGTTATCCGAAAAACGTTTTGACAATTCTGGACACTTATAGGAACTCATGAAGGACGAAATTTGCATCAATTCTTGTACATTAGGAATAGCGTTTGTTGGGAAATACAAGTCAAAAGGTCAAAGTTCTTGCCCACGAAAAAGTCAAAGACGGCTAAATGGAAAAACAAAGTACAGCTAAGTAGAAAAGTCAAGGGTACTGCCAGTCAAAGATCGAAAGTACTGCCGTGGAATAGGAACTATAAGTTTAAACGGTTTTTGTTTTAGCATTTAACTTGTAACAGATTTATAAGTGGATAAGTATCAATTAAGGGTTAATGTTATAATCAAGGACTGTACATCTACAAAGGTTTATCCCTTATGTTAAAAAAGGAAACTCTAGGAAGATATTAGAATATAGAAAAAAACATAGAAAAACACGAAGTTAAGATTATATTCGTATGTATTAGGTAACTCAATTTAGGCAGATTCAAAAGGTTTACAACAGAAATCGTTTGAGAAACGATATGTGATCTTCTTAAGGTACGCCACTAGATTCCGCATAGTGACAGTATAATCAGCGTGTTTCATTAAGTGAATATCGATCCTACAATTGGGATCAGATCTTGTGAAGAGACACTGATCTTGAAGAACTTTTAATCAATGAAATCTTCTAAACCTCGATAAAAGATGTCTTAAACAGAACTATCCTCCCACCTCGTCTGTTACTGCTCTTAGAATACCCTATAAACAAGAAAGGTGAATATCCCTAGGTCATGAAGATGCGACAGTATAGTCGCAATCACTGATCACTTACCTAAGGACATAATCACAAATGTAAACCAAACCACAACTGATCCTACATCTCCCTCAGTGTCTGCACCAAAGACTCACTTGGCTCAAACGCAAGAAGGTAAACAATGAGAAAGCCCTTAATATAACAGCTTCTGCCATACCTGATAGACATCTTCTCAGTTTTTCATGATGCAGTAGATCAAGATCTTTATGGAAACCATAAAAGCAAGATTTGGAGGAAACAAGGCAACAAAGATATGCAAAAGAATCTGTTGAAACAACAATTTGAGACATTTACTATTGGATCTAGGGAAGAACTAGATTCAGCATACGAAAGGTTTCAGCATATTCTTAGCATGCTTGAATTACATGAGGCTACGGTGTCCATTGAAGATGCAAATTTGAAGTTCTAAGAAGTCTACCATCTGTGTGGCATGTAGTGGCTACCATGATTCGGGGACAACCTGGATTAGATGAGTTAGACTTTTGATGATCTCTACAACAACTTAAAGGTGTATGAAGCATGAATTGAAGGAGGTCTCAAATTCAAACACACAAACATTGCTTTTTCTTTCCACAGAAGTCAACAGGCAAGTACTTTGAAACATAGTACTGCAGAACCAAACATATCCCAAAAGGATATACTCAAGCTATCACGAGCAAGGTGCCAACTGCTTCCCAACTGTGTTTCTCACTCAGATAAATCATATGTTCGCTTCTTTGCTCAACAAGCAACTATGTCCACACTCATGTGGATGAAGAACTGCTGCAAATTATGAAGAAAAGCCTATGGAAAGAAATTGACATTCGATGGCAAGTGGCTATGATAACAGCAAGGATAAGGAAGTTTATGCAGGAAGACAGGAAGGAATCCATTGACTCAAGCCAAAGATGGAATACTTTGATAAAGGTCACAATTAATGCTTTAAACTGTCCCCAAAAGTTTAGGTCAATTTGCTAGATGAGTGTATATATGTCTAAATACCAGGAAAGCAGAGCAAATGGTCATAATGAAAAGATGATTGTGGCTATTGAAGATAACAAACTAAAAAGCCTGTTGGCAAACAGACAACAATGAGATATTGATTGGACCAAGGAAATTTTGAGCAGAAAACCCATGACATAAGCAATGATGGCACTGACTGGAGTTTGAACAGATGATTGGAGCATAAAGAGTTTGATGCGAGAGCACCATGCACATGGACAAGAGGACTTGATGATTTTGACTGGAGCAACAAAGCTGATGATGCACCAGTATCTCTAGCTTTAATGGCTACAAACTCAGAGGTACCTTACTGTTCCAAATGTAGAAAATCTTATAAAAAGTGGTTGCTTTAAAGCTTCAAAACTGAAAGAGATAAATTTTAATAGAGCCTAGGACTGTGAAATTCTAAGATATCAAATGAGCTTAGAGTCATTAGAGGTCATGCTTAAAACACATGAAAAGAATGAATATGCATGGGGTGATAAGTATGAACAAATGGAATATGACTTAAAGATAAGAGATTTGAAACTAGAAGAAAAACAAAAGGAATTAGATCAAGCCTTAAAAGAACGAGATGATTTCAAAGTAAAACTTGAGAAATGGTCAAATGCTTCTGTACTTCAAAACGAAGTCCTAAACAAACAAAGATATGTGTCTGATAGTCTTGTATAGGGTTTGGGATTGAGTCTAGCAATAGTATGGCGAAAGGTAACATTTTCATCTGGGATGAAACTTTGACTGAATCAGCAAATGAAAAATTTCAAAGAGAAAAGGCCTACAAAGCAGTACCTCCACCTACAGGTACAATTATTCCACCTAGGGCAAATGTCTCCTTTACAGGGATAGATGAACTAGCCATTAGGAATAAAGTTGTTAATCAAGAGAAAACAAAATCTAGTCAATCAGCAATTGATAGAAATAAAGTCATAATTGAAGATAGGGTAGATATGATGATGGAAGAGATTGATTTTCCAGAAAGTCAAAAGGAACAGCTTTTAACTCAAAGAATAGTGAAAACATCTTTTGAAAAAACAGGTCACCCAAACAGTCAAAACAGTGTTGGTCAAGAATCCTAGACAAAGGGAACTTGGGAACAAAGGGTGGTAAATTATGTTTTGTAGTAACAGTTCCTAATCATCTTATTAAGGACTGCACATCTACATGAAAGAACCATCAAAACACACCCAAACTCATAAACCTAAGGAACACAGAGTTAAGGGAAACAATACCAGTTTGGAACAACATCCAAAGAGTGAACCATAGTAATTTCTCAAGAAACTCTAGGTACCCTCACCAAAGGAGATCCTTTATTCCATCAGCAGTACTTACAAGGGATGGGTTGATAAGTACTGCTAGACCAACAATAACACAAACAGTACCTTCAAAAAGTACTGCTAATGTGACTTATCAAGGTACTGCTAGATCTAGAGTACCACAGGCAGTACTTTCACGAAGTACTGATGGAAGTTATTATCCAAGGATGGATAATAGAAGACCTAGAATCTCAAGTTACTCACCATCATCAAGGTCTTCTACCACAAGGACTCCTCATAGACCACAAAGACCCAAGAAAATTGTTAAATCTATCTGGGTAAAGAAAGGAAGTACTATTGGATCCCAGCGAGTACTTCCACAAAACTGTCAAAAAGAGTGCAAATGATAAATTCCAAAACAACATGTAGACCAAAATGGGAACTAACTTAATTCTGTGAATAGGGATAATGGATCTTAACACACTCAAGCAATTTGAGTATAGTAAACGCCATTAGGGTATCCAAGTCAGTATGTCTTGGGTCCCTAAAAGAGTCTAATTCAGTCTAATTCTTTAACTTGTTTGTACAGGGCAATCCAGAAGAAGATCTCAAGGATTATGCTATTATTGACAGTGGTTGCTCTGGAAGTATGACAGGAGACAAGGACAAATTGTCTGATTTTAAAGAATTTAAAGGTGGTTATGTAGCCTTTGGAAATGATTCTAAAGGAGGAAGAATCTCAGGAAAAGGGACAATCAAGACATCATGCTTAGACTTTGAGAAAGTTAGCTATGTGGAGGAGCTCAAGTTTAATCTCTTATCTGTTTCTCAAATCTGTGATAAGAAGCACAATGTTCTCTTCACAGATAAAGAATGTCTTATCTTATCTCCAAAGTTCAAGTTTGTTGATGAAGATCTGGTAATTCTTAGAGCTCCTAGAAAGAATGATGTCTACAGTCTGGATCTAAAGAACATTATTCCTTCTGGAGGAGTAACTTGTTTAGTTGCAAAGGCAACAAATGATGAAGTTGTTTTATGGCACAGAAGATTGGGGCATGTAAATCTCAAGAACATTAACAAGTTGGTTCAAGGCAATCTGGTTAGAGGTTTACCTTCCAAGACATTCAAGATTGATCATTCGTGTCTTGCATGTAACAAGGGGAAACAACACAGGGCTTCTTGCAAAAAGGTTAAAGAAAGAACTATCAGAGAACCTTTAGAATTGCTCCACATGGACTTATTTGGACCTGTTTCAGTAGAGAGTATAAACAAGAAAAAGTACTGCTTGGTGGTCACTGATGACTGCAGCAAATTCAGTTGGGTGTTTTTCTTGGCTTACAAGGATGAGACATATGATATGCTTCATGATCTGATTGTGGGTCTAGAAAACAGGCTAAGACATAAAGTGAAGACCATTAGGTGTGACCATGGAACAGAGTTCAAGAATCAACTAATGAATGAGTTTTGTGCCAAGAAAGGAATCAAGAGAGAATATAGCATTGCAAGGACTCCTCAGCAAAATGGTGTTGCAGAAAGAAAGAATAGGACTCTCATTGAAGCTGCTAGAACCATGCTAGCAGACTCACTTCTACCTATTCAATTTTGGGCTGAAGCAGTCAATACAGCTTGCTATGTGCTTAATAGAGTTTTGGTGACTAAACCTCAAATGAAGACTCCTTATGAAATTTTGATGGGAAGATCTCCCAACATCAGTTTCATGAGACCTTTTGGATGCTCTCTGACTATACTGAATACTCTAGATCAATTGGGTAAGTTTGATGGCAAGTCAGAAGAAGGCTATTTGTTGGGATATTCTACTAGCAGCAAAGGTTTTAGAATCTACAACAGGGTAACAAGAAAAGTTCAGGAATGTCTTCATGTCAATTTTCTTGAGAATCAGGAGAATCAAAAAGGAAAAGGTCCTGATTGGATGTTTGATCTTGACCTTCTAACTCCTTCGATGAACTACATACCTGTTAGGAAAGAAAACTATGCTAATTCAGGAGACAAAGTTTCAACTTTGGATGATGTTGAAGACTTAGATGACCAGCAGTTCATTGTTCATACAGCTCAGCCTATGCATCCAGAGGAACGTACTGCTGCCAAAGAAGTTCCATTGTCCTCTGAAGAACAAGCTTTACATGATGAGCTTATGAATTTGATGCATCAAGAATCTCTTGCCAAAGCTCATAATGATGATCAAAGGATTGCTTTTGAAGAGGAAAAGAGGAGAATATCTATTGCAAAGGGAAAAGAACATGTCAACAGTACTTTCACTCTAAGTACTGCTAATACACCTCCTCAAAGTACTGGCAATACACCTACAGATTCTGATGATGATATTCCAAAAGATGGTATTTTCTCTACAAACTCTTTTGATGCTGAGGAAGGCGGAGTAGCTGACTACAACAACATGGATTCTACCATTGATGTTCCCTCTACTCCTACGCTTAGAATTCATAAGATTCATCCTCAAAGTCAAATTATTGGCAAAAGTACTGCCGGGGTTCAAACAAGAAGAAAGCTTCAAGACAGTACTTCAAACCAACATCAAGCATTGCTGTCTTTCATATACAAGCAAAACAGAACTAATCACAAAGATCAGCAAACATGCTTGTTTGCTTGTTTCTTATCTCAAGAGGAACCCAAGAAAGTCTCTCAAGCCTTAGCAGATGAAAGTTGGGTTGAAGCGATGCAAGAAGAACTACTTCAATTCAAGCTACAAGAGGTATGGGTGTTATGTGACCTACCAGAAGGCAAGAGGGTGATTGGAACTAAATGGGTTTTTAGAAACAAGAGAGATGAACGGGGTACTATTATCAAGAACAAAGCACGCCTAGTTGCACAAGGGTACAGACAAGAAGAAGGTGTGGATTATGATGAAGTGTTTGCACCAGTTGCCAGAATTGAAGCAATCAGACTCTTTTTGGCATTTGCATCTTTCATGGGCTTCATTGTCTATCAGATGGATGTCAAGAGTGCATTCTTATATGGCAACATCACAGAAGAAGTGTATGTCAAACAGCCTCCAGGTTTTGAAGATCCTGCTCATCCAAACAAGGTCTACAGAGTTGTCAAGGCACTTTATGGCCTGCATCAAGCCCCAAGAGCATGGTATGAAAGACTTTCCACTTTTCTTTTGAAACATGGATATAGGAGAGGGGCTATTGATAAAACTCTGTTTATTAAGAAGGATAGAAGAGATATCATGTTGGTACAGGTATATGTTGATGATATCATCTTTGGATCTACCAAGTCTTCTATGGTGAAGGATTTTGAAGATCTTATGCAAAAGGAATTCAAGATGAGTTCCATGGGTGAACTCACTTTCTTTTTGGGGCTTCAAGTCAAGCAATCTAATGGTGGTATTTTTCTAAGTCAAGACAAATATGTGAAAGATATTCTCAACAAGTTTGACTTTAGAACCATTAAGCCAGCATCCACCCCCATTGAAGCTCATAAATCTCTAGGAAAAGATGAAGAAGGTGAAGATGTTGATGTACATCTTTATAGGTCTATGATTGGGTGTCTCATGTACTTAACTGAATTCAAGGACCAGACTATTATGTTTGCTGTTTTGTCTGTGTGCAAGATTTCTAGTCACTCCAAAGGTTTCTCATCTACATGATGTCCAAAAGATCTTTAGTACTCAAAATCAACCTAATTGGGTTTATGGTATCCTTAAGGACTCTCCTTTTCATTAGAAGCTTTTCCGTTAGTGACTATGCTGGGGAAACCTGATAGAAGATTCAACTTCAGACGAGGTTGCAATATTCTTGGAAGATGACTGGTCTCTTGGCATATGCAAGAAACAAAAACAATTGTAGGCTATCTCCTTACAGAAGGAATATGTGCAGCTAGCTATAGTTGTTGTGCTCAAGTACTTTGGATGCAAAATCAATTTACTTGTATTATTGATTTAACTTCATGAACACGAAAATCCAGATAGACAATCGAGGAGCACCATCCATTTTGCATTGTGAAGAATCCTGTTTTTCACTCAAAGGACCAAGCATTATCAGATTCGACATCACTTCATTCGAGATGTTATGAGCAAGTCATTAATGTGGTCAGGTTCATACTCGATGACCAACTGTAGCAGATTTATCACCAAAGGCTTTGAAACTTGGCAAGATTTTAACTTTTTGGTGGTAACATTTGGGATGATGAACCCATAGTATCTTTGACGGGGAGGCTCACGTATTAAAAAGTACTGGTGATCAAGTAAAGTACTGGTTTGGTTAGATTGGATTTTTGGAAGCACTCTAGCTACATTTGAGGGGAGGATATGAATGATTTTTCAAAGGTTTGATGATTTGAAGGGATAGTTTGCAAGGTTGAAAGGTTGTCGTTGCACATATTTGAGTTTGGAATCTTTTTAAGTGAATGTACTGCTTAGCCACAATCAAAGTACTGCTTGTCTTAGAAAGTACTTGCTTAGACAACAAAGTCCTGTTCTAACGTTTCACCAGTCTCTCGGTCAACGGGTTTCTTTCAAAAGTACGGTTTTTGCGCTTAAAAACGTTATTCTACATCGGTATATTCTTAGTGTATCCAACTCAACCTATAAATTATCATACTGAATTGCATTTTTTTTCTCACTTTATCTCTTTTCATACATATTTTTTTAAATTACAACCTCCGACGCACATTAATTTCCCTTCAAATGGCAAATATTCGCACTTGTAACAAGCACAACATGATTGCGATGTGTGTGGCAACGACGGCGAGAATGCTGATTTTTATCAATATCATCGACTTTTCTCACTGGCTTACTCTCTGTTGGTTGGATCCTGATCTCATCGGGTCCTTGGCTCTTCAACAATTTTGGGTACGCTTTCTCTCAAGTGTGTTCAATGTCGTACTCACATCGCGCCAAGGTAGCTGGCAAGAAAGATTTGATTTCTGAAGCAACCATTCGAGCTGACCTACTCTTTGATGATGAAAATGGAGTTGATTGCTTTCCTAAGCAAGTTATTTGGGACTTGCTCAGAGATATTGGCTACGAGGGTAACTTAGCACAACTCACTTTCTCTAAACCTCTATTTAGCCCACAGTGGAAGTATTTAGTTCATGTCTTACTCCACTGTTTAAGTCCTAAGAGCACTTCATGGGGAACATTTTGGACAAACATTGCCTCTGCTCTTGTAGGTCTAGCCACAAACCAAAAGTTTAATTTCTCCTTGATGATTCTAACTGGGATGCTAGGACATATTTCAAATGGTACACCTTTTCTTATGTATCCTAGGTTCGTTCAATTGTTTTTGAACAAGCAGTTAGAGGGAGTAGACAGACCTCAGGACTTTTATACCATCCGTTTTTTTCACTTCTTCTAGGGTTTTTACATTCATGAGGAAAGCATAGTCTTATGTTTCGTGTAGGATTAAACCTTTGTACTCCATCTATGTTAGAGGGTTGTCTGAAACAGCATTGGCAGCGGAGGAAGAACATAGTACTAGTCCTCATTCTAGGGCTGCAAGTTATGAGGGATGCTCAAGGCACTCCAACTCAAAGTGCTGCTCATTCTCAACGTACTGCTTCAGTACAAGGTACTGCTTCCTTCCATGGTACTGCTACACCACATGATTCTGATGCAGTTCAAGGTACGATTACCTATACAAGGTATGCTGCATATCAAAGGTACTGCTTCTATTCCTAAATCCCCAATGTTTATTACTCCACAGAATGCAGTCTCAATCAATCTGGAGGAGATGAGGGACTTTTAGATATATATGCTCCTTAACAAGGAAGTTTAGAGACTCAAGAAGGCAAACCCTTTCTCAGATAAACAGATAATCAAGCTCCAAGCCAAGCTCAAGAAAATGTAAATTAGTACAGCTGAGGGTTCAAGCATCATGCTTTTTGGGTAGAGAATCAAAACCTTAAGAAGCAAAAGAGACGAAGAAAGAAGCATAAGAAGAAAGTGTCTTCAGTCAAATTGGGGAGGAATAAGGATGAAGGAACTTTGTCTGAAGAGCACAATGTTCAAGAAGAAGATACAGCATTGTCTGAAGAGCACAATGTTCAAGAAGAAGATACAGCACATCCTTTCTTTGATGATATTGTTGATAAAGATGCTGCTGTTACTCCTGATTTGGAAAGAAAAAGTGATGAGACTGAAGAAGTTAATATTGAGGAGAAAGAAGCTTCTAATGTAAAGAGTGGAGAAACAGAAGAACTGGATTTGGAGACAACTCAAAGTACTGCTAGACAGGGTACTATTACCTCCAAAGGACCTAAATTTGGAAGATTGAAGAGGTGCTTCAAGCCCACTCGTCCTATTCAAGTTATGGAGTTGAAGAACAACTTAAAGCTGATGATGTTCTTGTTAGCTATTTTAGACCAAGAGGTTTGAGCATTCCTGGTCCCATAACAAACTCAACCTAACAGCAATCAAGGTAATGATCCTAAAGATAAAGGCAAAGGGATTCTGGTTTGAAGAACCTAAAAGAAGAAATTAACTCTTCACAAATCAGAGCCTTGGAAACTAACAATGATGTGGAGGTTGCTAGAAAAATTCAAGCTGAAGAATGGGATGCTGAAGAGGAAAGAAAGAGGTTTGTAGAATTGAAGAAAAACAAAGCCAAAGACTACTTGAGGATACATACTTCTCTTGTTCAAGAAATGGAATCAAATGAAGGATTTCTTAAAAGGGTCAAGGATACAAAAATTTGCAAAAAAACTTAAGTATCCACAGATGGAAGGAATTGTATGACACAACGTTCAAGCATTATTAAGAACTCTTCCAAAGACTGTATTCAATGGTTTCAGAGCAAAGAACGGAGATGTTGAAGGAAATAGAGAAGCAAATAAGACTCTTAAGGAAAAGGAAAGCTACATTATCTGAAGAACAGCCATCAAAGAAGCCTAATGTTGAGAGAACAGAAACAATTGATGAGCTTCTTAGGAAACTATTCCTTAGGGTTGTTGACTTTGACAAAGAAGATGCACAAGATAGAGGAGTTCTTTAGAAGGAATCTCATGATTACAGAGCTCCAAGTTATTGATTCTACGATGGTGGAGAGTATCTCATCATTCACAGAGCAATTATCACTTACAGGGCTTTTGATACATTATGGGAGATTCTGCATGTCTTAGATAGACAGGATTTATATCCTTATATCGAGTTGTTCAAGAATATTATGGAGACATTCTCCAACGGCTTAGGTTTGATACTTCTGGTGATCTAACCATTATTTGGGAGACGGCTGAAACAATGATGGATGACTTTCTGTAGGATAAGAAGAATGGAAAAATCATACGATGGAGGTTTCATGAATCTTCAGGATGTGCATACACTTGAGTTAGAAGATGGCTCTCTGAATTCACATGCTGGTGAAGAAGATATCCTCTATCAAGAGAGTTGATGATAAGTGCTAGATCATGGGCTTGGAAGGTGAAGATGAGATGAGACAACCATTTCGTTCGATACATTTATTCATTTTGTGAGACAACAGGAAGATGGTGACAATTCTTAAATAAATGGTATGTTTATCAAAGTTTCTTTTTAATATATCTTATTTTGAAAACAGTTTAACTTGAACAAGCAGTACTTTGTTCAAAGTACTGCTAGTGTAAAACAAACAGTACCTTGATGAAGGTACTGCTAGTTAAAAAAAGTTGTTTTTGAAATGTGGTGACGATTTGAGTGTGCAAAAAGATTTGAGGCACAGATATTTGAATATCAAACTGTTTTAAGGGATTGAGTGTTGGTTAACCACCACACAGCAAATGGTAATCAATTTACCATGTCTTACAAACATAAGAATTGACTAGTCCAAATCAAACAGTTTTGGTAAAGATATCTCAAATCTGTTAATGGTTGACAATTTACCAAAAAAATTGTATGGTGATCAATACACCATAGTATTACACTGAAATATTGGCTACTCCAAAGCAAACGGCTTTTTGGTAAAGAGAACTCAAATCCGTTGATAGCTTTAATAGTTTGCTCAAAACTATATGGTCCTCAATCACCAATGTTTTATTACTGAGAGTTGACTAGTCCTGAGCAAACGGCTTCAGGTAAAGACTTATCAAATCCGTTTATGGTTGTAATGAATTACCTAAAGTCATATTAGTATTCAAACACTCTATGATTAAAGTTCTGAGTGTTGAAGTGTTTTTAGTTCACCATAGTTTATTACCTTTTCTAGGGACCAAAGAACTGACATAGCCCAAGAGTGAATGGCGATTGGTAAAGGCTCATAAAAAACCATTTATGTTGCTGAAGACATCAAAAAGCTGGATAGAAGAACAATCTGTTTGATGCAAAGACAGAATTTTGAAGAAGTGTTTATGTTCAAGACGAGAGGTTTCATTTCAAGATACTCAAACAGATTGTATACAAGATACTGCTTAGAGGATTATATTGAAGACTTGTGTTGATGCTGAAGAAAGATGACTAACCATCAAGAAACTTGAAGTCAAGCTAGTAGAATTCAAGTTAGGGGAGGATTGTTGGGAAATACAAGTCAAAAGGTCAACGTACTGCTAAGCAAAAGGTCAAAGTACTGCTAAGTTGAAGATCAAAGTACTGTCTTTTAGTATGGAAAAGTCAACGTACTGCCGTGGATAAAGGAATCTTAAAGGATTATTATTTAAACGGTTATGTGTAATTACTTTGGTAAAAGTTATTTAATGGATTAAGTATTGATATAGTTTTTATGTACTACAACGGACTTGTCACCTACTTGAAGTTATCCTTATGTTTATAAAAGGATCTCTAGGAAGGTATTAGATGACAGATGAACACGAACAACAAAGCAACAATAGCAAAAAGCATTAGTTAGCAATATTAGAGATTAGTATTGTATTAGGGATCTGCAATTTAGGCAGATTCTAAAGAGTTATAATACAAAACGTTTGATTAAGCATTGTGTGTTCTTCTTGGTACTGCCAACTAGATTCCGCATAGTTGACAGTATATCAGTGTTTCATTAAGGAATATCGATCCTACAATCTCCGAATTGCAGGATTCTCTCACAGCTGCCGAGAATGAGATTGCAATGTTACTAATAAAGGTAGTTGATGCCAAGGACAGACGCGCTGAGGATCATGATTAGATTCAGAAAATTTTAGCCCGCCTAGGCCTATAAGCAAAACAGCCAGACTCGCTCTAACAATGTATCCCGGCTTGCAAAGAAACATCTAGACAGAGAAATTAATAAAGACTTGTACCTTACTTTCATGAAATAATAAATTCTGCCCTAAAAAGTTTCTGAGTACATTATATTTGATAAATTTTGGAATCAAATGACAAGCAACTTAATGCACCAATGAAATAACACTATCGAAAATATTGCTAAGTGCAAAACAAGTATACCCATTGCCCAACAGATGGAGAATACAATCATGTGCTCAGTAAATAGAGGTAGGGAAACTATTTCCAATGAACACTATGAAATTTGAAGGATCATTTCGAAAGAACCACACATTGTGCTTCAAACGAAAAACAGTAACCCTCACCAGATTCAATTCTTTCTTGCACTATTCGACATTTTGTCAGTCCAAAATTCTTTTCATTCACAATCAATGAGCGCCTTTTCAATGAAAATAGAAATACAGAATGCGTTTAAAGGCTTACCAGGTAATAACCTCGAATCATACCAAGATGTGAGGTGGGGTACATAGCAATATATGATTATAACGGGAAGGGTGAAACAATAAAATACACAACATGAAAACCTATTCAATCAGATCCATAATATTTTTTGTTTATAATACAACAAAATGCAAAATATAGGAAATACAACAAAGATGTAAAAGGCTAAAACGATGGATACATCACCGCGTGAGAAGAAACACATCGGGTAGACCAGTAAAATAAGCGATGTGATGATTATGATCATAACGGGAGTGAAAATCTCGATTGGGAATCCCATGAGGATTGGTAATCGGCAGTTTCGAGGAAGAGGATGAGAAACGTGAAACCGTGAAGTGGGTGATAAATTAAGATGAGGAGTGAGTAAAGTGAAACTTGAAAGATATAGGAAAAAGGGGGCGGCGTAGTGGGTAGGAGTTGTGAGGAATATCGATTTAAAATATTTAGGATGGACATAGTCATGTCTAGCAAGAGCGATCACAACCAAACCCTAAACTTCCAACAAAAGCAATTATTCGAAATAACTTATACGCTGAGATAATAATTTTACACATAGATAATACACACCATCATATGAAACGATATTACATTAGTAAGAAAAACACATAAGGTGAAACATTCAAATAAACCTTTCAGAGGACCACATGAGTGCGTGAAAGTAAGCAAGATATATAAACCACAAATCAACATATAACATAACATCATTCATCAGGTGTTTGGGAGACACGACAATTTATATACATCACGAGTCTCTGTACCGACTATGCTTACAATCGCAAACAAATAACTAAAGGAAAAGGGGATGTCAATGTAGACCTAAGGTATACATAGCCTGATCAACTATGTATGAGTTAGGTCGACAGAGATATGCTCAATAGTACTCGAGGTAATAACGAAAGTTTGAACGCATACACATTTTACTCATTCATCACCTCGAAGACAATACTCAAAGAAACTATGAAAGACTACGATTCATCAAAAATACATCATGAGGATTCAATCCTACATAAACGAAACAAAGTTAAAGATGAAACGTTCGATGATTCTTTCTGGAGGATTCAGCATAAGATTAATTAAAATGCTCAAAACGGTACTACAACCCACTAGCCTACTGACGGAAGCTACTTTTTCCAGAAAACTTCCACGCCAATCGCTAAAATGACGAGTGGTACAATAAGCCCTAGTATTACAATGAGGTACTGATGATCTTCTTCCTGTGGAACACTCGCCAAATAACAACCAACCACCGCAACGAACACAACCGCAATCAAAGGAACGAGATACGACATTTTGATCTAAGGACGAATGAAAAATTTAACTAAGGAAACTTATTTTACGTTTTAACAAATTTGAGAAATTGACAAAGTATATATATAGAATGGAGGTAACGGTTTACCACAATTCTAGCCGTTGGAGTCCCACTCGCTACTTTCGTCCTTTTCTTAACCCATGCCACGAATAAGACGCTTGAATTCAGGACAAAAGTTTCCGACTAAAAAGGGACTACGACACCCCAATCCTATTTCAAACCCTTAAGGTAAAATCAATCACCGAAAAATCTTCGGATTGCTATTTAATCTCATAAAATAATTATCTTGGGAAAAAGTTTACAAATTAATAACACTATCCCTAAACCAATTTATGATACTATAAAGGGACAGTAATCATGTTCACCTAATTATTCAATTCAGAATTATCACCCAAACACTTTAAAATGCTGTGTGGAGATAGTGGTTGTAAATCACTCAATTGTTCCATTCAAGATGTATCGTAGCAAGGCAATAGTCACAAGGCAAATATTTTTTTATTATTTTATTTTTACAAAATATTGTGATACTACAAAGATCAAATGCATTCCTTAGAACTACCGGATTACTAACATAATAACTGTGGGTTTGCAAAAAAAAGAAAAGAAAAAAGTGGAATTACAAGTACATAGTTTAAGTCAACAATGTTTTATTTTAGACAATACAACAACACGATTACATCAATCCTTAGATCATTAATCCAATGACTCGTACTCTGAGTCATACCTCACTACCCCAAATTCTAAAAAGAATGCATCATTTTCGGCTTGTTCTTGTCTAATTTTCTCCTCTTGTGCCTTTTTGTTCATGGCCTCTTCGTCCAACATTTCTTTTAGAGCTTCTTCATCCTACTCGGGTAGTTGATGTAACTCATTATCGGTAAGAGGGATACCTAGTCTATGTTGACGAATGCTATCCTCACGTCGTGTATACGCGGAGTATTCTTCCTAAAACCAAGCCGACTTAGCATCCATTTGTTTCTCTAGTTGTGCCGCCTTTCCATACATAGAAAGATGCAGCTTGCGATCCTTTTCAGAACTTTCTTTTAAAAGAGTGCAAATCAAAGCACGACTCTCTTGAGAAATATCATTGCATTTCTCATAAGTTTTGCTAAGATCATCCCTGACAGTGCATGAATCTTCAAACTAAAAAGCCAAATTCAAAAGCACATCCTGACGACCCTTATCTTCGACTCGGATCCGTATGAAGGAAGCGACATGCATTTGAAGTATTTTTGTGCGGACTTAAGTTTGAAAATTTGAGAGGAACAAGGTGGTATTTATAAGACAAAAGGGGGAAGGGGAAATAATTCAAGACCTTGTCATTACTTCAACGGATATATTCTCAACTTTTTGTAGTATCGGCTCGTCCCAATGATGACACATTCATTTAGGGATATGTAAGGACCAGTTCAAGAACAAATACCCTTACTCGTTTGCAAACCCACAATCTACTTACAACGCTTGATTTCGGGACGAAAATTTCTAAACCTGGGGAGACTGTGGCACCCCGAAAGAAAATTATAACCCTCTTCTCGTTAAGTAAAAATTTTGTACTACAGGTTTGTAAATTTACCGTTAATCTCAATAAGAAGTCATTCTATGATCGTCATGCATTACTCCTGGTCACTAAAAGTTTAATTAGCACACGAATATCACAATTATTGCTCTGGTGTCTAAGGGACTTATTTTAGAACTTGGTAGAATGTAAAACAATATTTATTTTTACAATTGTCAAACGAAGTCATTTACTTAGATTATTTTCATGAAACCATCTACGTTCAATAACCATGCAAACCTTTAAGAGAATTCAAAAGAAATATACACTTAAGAATGCTTATAAACCAATAACAGATATATGTACATGCATATATATAAAGCCAACTCATAATAATAGCAAAACATCTATCATCACAAATCCTTACACACTACCCTACCCAATTTCTTATTTTGAAAACACCTATCACATGATGCATCTTAAAACAATCTGATACAATTCAAAATGGAAAAGATGAAAATAGTAGAAATTCTTTAATAGTATTAGGAAAGGAAAATAATGACAAAACAGTATTATAGAACTACACTATGACTCAATAGTAGTATAGGGCCATTCCACGTGCAATATTTCAGTAACTAAGCCAACGATTTAAGTATAAATGATGAACCATGCATGAGCAAATCTATCACAACTAAAATCTAAAAACAAGAAGTAAGCATAATACAATTTGAGTTTAGGATTTCATTGGATTCAGAGTCTAGAGGTCGGTGTAAAAAAAGACGCAACCAAGGGTGGTTTTGAAACTGTCTCATTACGCCGCCTTCGCCGTCTAGCACACTGGAACCTTAGTAAGTTGCACTCATAACTCAATAATTATCATTATTATGTCATTTTCTTATAGTCTAACGTATGTCATGATCGAAACACGCCTAGCATTGACAAACTAGACAAGGGCCTCGGTTCGCACGACAAGTACACGACATGCATGGTGCAACCCATGTACGATCCTTGTGTACGTGTGCATGCCGAGCTCTTGTAAGGCTGTTTATGAAAAATGGAGTCGTAGGCGAAGTTCCTAAAATGAACTAGTATAAAACACATCCTATAAGAAATGAATAACGAACCAGGGGGTTTTGCAAATGATTTAAACGTGTGCGTTGAAAACCAAACGTTGGCTCACTAGGGACTAACAAACACTAGGGTTTAGCAGGAATTGTTGTAGAACTCCTTATGTGGTGATGAAATAACAATATATATATAAGTAACTGAGGGAAACAACGTAGCATGCGTAAAAACAAATAACGCGGTATGATATAGGCGACGTATCATGCGCAAATCACTAGTAACGAACCAAAGGAACTTGCAACAACTTTAGACACTAGCGTAATATACTATGTTGGCTAAAAAGGGACACATAAAAAGGCTAGGGTTTTAGTACTAGGCCAGCTACCGTCCATTGTTGCTTCGTACCTAGGCCCCGCTTCTATTGTTGCTCGTGACCAAGTTACTATTGTCATATCGTGACTGGACTACTGCCACCATGATTGTTCGTGCCCAGCTACTGCTACTGTGGGTCGTAACCTTTAGTATGCAAATCTTGGTTGACACACGTCGAACGATAGCGAGCCTTTGGCTTACTATGGGCACGACATAGCCCATGAAGGCCTGAGTAATTCAGCTCGTGGTTCGTACCACGGACCTGTAACACTTAACCAAACGACCATCGTTTAAACACACCCGCCTTACACGCTAAACAGTCATGGCAGGCTGTTGCCTGACGCAGCTGTTAAGATGCTAAAAGGGGCATGGAAAACATCATTAAGCCTCGACAAATAGACTATCTGATGGTAATATATATATGAGAGTATGCATGTTGAAATGAAAATATTGACACGCAGAAATGGGACTTATATGGGGACGAATAGCAACCACAATAGTGGCCTTACAACCACTGCTGTGCTCGACACAAATCAGAACCAGGAAAAGGAAGAATAATAAGCCATGTGGATTTTTATAATGAAAAGAAATTATACATGTGGTCCTCTCTCTCTTTTATTTAACGCAAAAAGAATATTTTAAAGCTGGTTCGGTTTTAAACACGAAAAGTATAAGAATAAAAGAGTATAACATACAGGAGTGGCATACATTATATACATTATTATTGGGAAAGTCAAAGGATTAAAAATATATATATATATTTTTGATAAAAAACTTAAAACCATGATGTATAAATCAGATAATTACACAAATTAATTAACAACTACGATATGAATGAATAAACGTGATAAGAAAAGTATATAAACTTGATGACTTACAAATAATGTTTATCTTTTCCTTAGAGGTAAATCACATAGACTGGTAAGTATAAATTACGCCGCGTACGGGTATAAATTCCTGTATAGATAATTATAAAGCCGTCCCTAGAGCCAACTGCTTAATCAACACGTTGAAAACGTAAGACGTTAACTCATAACGACAATGCCCTTTTAACCCATTTGCATAATTCATTTTATACATTAAAGTTTTAGAATATAAACTCAGACTTTGTCGTAACTACTTAGGTGCTTGACTAAGTCACTATTGACGTACATTGAACCATTATCAGTTCCAGACAATTAACCGACAAGGTGAGTTTTCATAGCCCCTACTTTACTGTTTAAATCATCTTTTGGGGTGAGAACATTGCTTATTTTAACAGTTGAACGCAAGTACATTTACTGATTTACTATTGGGTCTAAGTCCCTACTCAACCCAACTTGCTATATTGCCCAATTTATCATGAACCGTTAATTGCTCGAAAGCGCGAATGTTATGGATAGATCTATCGGGGTTGACATCCCTGTATAGATCTATCGGGGTTGACATCCCTGTTTGTCTTGGACTGACATTAGTTAAGCAAACACAGTTTCATTTGAGTCAGTTACGGATGTCGTGGGTTGAACATCTGCATGGGGTTATCTATGATGATACATGTTAATGCTTCGGTGTCATGAGCTTAGACAATAGTAAATACTTTTCATTGTGATATATAGGATTACTATATTTCATGCTATGGTTATAAATCTTGTGGTTCATCACTATTATCAAACAACAAAACCTATGAACTCACCAACTTTATGTTGACACTTTAGCAAACATGTTTTAGCAATGTTTTCTAGGTTGTTCTGTATTTCGGTTATTTAGGAGTCGGCATTGTTATAATTGGCATGTAGATGTCTAACTCTCTTATCAAGTCATTCGTCACGCCATGAAGTCATTAATCCCAAATCTCAGTCTTCCGCTGCAGTGAATTTGAGGTGTGACAGATTCGGTATATTAGAGCTACTTGGTTATAGTAGCAACTAGGTTGCTTTAGTAACTCTAGACTATAACTGGATATTAAGGGACATATCAGAATAATACATACGCATTATCTCTAACTATTTACTTCTAAGCTTAATGACTGCTTGGCATATATCGTTAAATAATTAAAGTATTCGCTTGTCCGTCATGGAAAAACATGTGTTTCACCAGACTACACATTATAATTCACCATCTTGGAATTGAATAAATATCATATGGGATACGATTTGTAATCATCCTAGTGCAAGGAAACTACCATTAACTTTCACCAAATAATTAACCCTATAACCAATATCACACTACGAAGAGTCACTTACATAATATTATGGATGTTGTTAGTAATTACATCCGTACTATCTCATTTTGTGAGGGTTACTTACATAAACACTTCAGGGTACCTTGCTAATCACCCACTTGTTACTTCACTACACAAGGACTCTTTTAAACAACTATTTCAAAAAGACCTATTCTCTCTATCTCTATGTCGGTATACCCCCTTAAAAGTGTTTCAAAGTATATAAAAACCTACCAAAAAGCACATGCCGCTTGAACACACCAATAATTGACGAATGTCACTTTATCGAGAAACGCAAACCACAAACTCATAATAGGAAGGCGATGAAGGCACGCCTGGTAAAGGTAAAATACAATAGTCACAAACTACGAAAAGAAACTTAAGACATAAAGGGTTACACCAGCCCTGAGTCAAGAATAATATGGACTCCATGAATATGCACCTATTATCCGGAAGCCTACCAGTGGGTCTTAACTAGGATACCACTATAATTGCGATAAATTCCAAACGAAACAAAAACCATACCTAATGCTTAAAATCCAAACACTACTAGAATTATCCTCTAGACATAGTATGCATAACATTCAATACGTTTGCAATACACCTTAAACTTAAAAAATAGTGGCACTCATTAAGTTAATCTTTACAAAATAAGAATATAGAAGAAGTGAACCCTACTTTGTCGTTGCAGGGGGGTTTTGGTTTTTTTTATTCGAGAATTGTCATCCATCGCTTTCCACACAATACGTAGACCTGCAACTCCCCGGAACAGGAAGCCGCCACGAGACATTCCATTCCAAGAAGAATTGACTCACCAACCTCTCAGGCAACCCAATTACCTAAACTAGAACTAACTTTGACCCCTGCTACAGGGCGTGAACACTCCAAGAAATAAATAAACCTCGTGTTCCTGCGCTAATATCACCCAAGCGCTGGGCCATCTCGAAGAAAAGCAGGATCACCTTCATCGCCTTTCTTCCAGATGCCTTTACTTTCTCTGAGGAACCAGCATCCGAGACATAGAAACTCAACCCGAAAGATGTGACAGACAGCTAGAGGACCGGGCCGAAGTAGATGTTGACATCTTCATGCAGGACCCCAAAGACAAAGAGTTCTGATCTCCGAATTGCAGGATTCTCTCGCAGCTGCCGAGAATGAGATCGCATTGTTACAGATAAGGGTAACTAATGCCGAGGACAGACACGCTGAGGATCATGAACAAATTCAGAAGATTCTAGCCCGCCTAAGCCTATAAGCGAGACATCCAGACTCGCTATAACAATGTATCCCAGGCTTTGCAAAAGAAAGTCTAGCAGAGAACTCAATAAAGTCTTGTAACTTTGCTTCATGAAATAAATAATGAAATTAACAATTCTGCCCCTAAAAACGTTTCTGAGTACATTTACCCAGCATAGGAGAAACCATATAATATTTAGAATCAAATGACAAGCATTGTAATGCGCCAATGAAATAACACTATCGAAATCCCGCTCAGTGCAAAACAAGTATGCTCATTGCCCAACAAATGAAGAGTACAATCATGTGCCCGGAAAATGGAAATAGAGAAGCTATTTCTGATGAACACTATGAGACTTGAAGATCATTTCAAGAGGGCCACACATAGTACTTCAGACAAGACACAGTAACCCCTACACAAAATCAAATTTCTTTCCTCTACTATTCGACATTTTATCAGTCCAATTTTTTTTTACAATCAACGCCTTTTCAATGGAATACTAAATGCATCTAAAAGCTCACCAGGTAATGACATCAAATCATACCAAGATGCGAGGTGGGGTACATAGTAATATATATTCATAATAGGAAGGATGAAGCAATAGAATACACAACGCAGAAGCCAAACAATCAGATCATAATTTTCCGTTATAATACAACAAAATGCAAAATATAGGAAATACAAAAAATATTGTATAAAAATGCTAAAACAAGCCGATACATCGCCACGTAAGAATAAGCACATGGGTAGAAAGCAAAACGTGCAACGTGGATAAACTGATGATCATGACGGACGTAAAAAATCTCGATTGGATCACTACATGGGGATTGGTAACTGATAGTTTGGGAAAGAGGATGAAAAACTTAATATAGTGGAATGGATGAAAATTCAAGATAAGAAGAAGCTACAGTAGAATAAAGAGAGTTATAAGAAAGGGGCGGCGTTGTGGGAAGTCGTTGTGAGGAAATATTGATTTAAAATTTTTTATGTTCTAGCTAGAGGCGAGTACGACCAAAACTTTAAAATTTCTTACATAAGTTTATTCATTCGAAATAACTCAAACAGCGGAGATAATATAATTTTTTCGAAAACACATCGATAATACCCGACAACATATGAAACGATATGCACGTAGTAAGATAAACAGATAAGTTGAACATAAACTTTCAGAGGACCACATGTGTGAAATGGAAGCACATGTTATGCAAATAAAATAAGTGGTTATCACTTGAGATGCTCCACCAATACATACCAACAGCCACGACAGGCCGCTGCCTTGTCGCGGCTGTTGCACTAGAGACGTGGCCACAACAGTAGCTGTTGGGCCTGTTTAGATGCATCAATCGCCCTTGTGTCTGATAATGGAACGAACTCGTGGTAGTAAGTATAAACTGAGACCATGCGTGTGAAATGGAAGCACATGTTATGCAAATAAAATATATATGGGGGGAAAAAGAAGACACAACAGTAGTCTAAAACCCACTGCTTGTGTGCGGCAGAAAAACAGAAAAGAAACATGGTGTAGGCCATGTAGTTATTTTGTATTATATAGAAAAAGATTACATGTAATATTTTCCCTAGAACTTTCATGGCAATTTTACCTTGTAAAGGAAGGCGAAAACATATTATTAAAAAAAACATTGCTGTTGCCATGCTTTTTGGGTCATTTCATGCCGTGACCCAACAGTGATAAACTAGTAACCGAAAAATGCTATTACCAAAAAGGTAGAAAAATTATAAATGGCGATTTACAACGAATTATGAACGACAACAACTGGATTAAATTATAAACATGTAAACGAACTTAACTCGGTTGTACGAATTCTTGACACAAAAAAATTGCATTTTTAAAGGTTTATTTGGTGTTTAAAACATAAAAGCTATAGAACAAAAGCGTAGTAACTAGAAGGTGTGAAAAAGTTATATAGTCGGATAAATACTATTTTATTGAATTTGGGGATTTTTCATGTGATAACGTGGAAAACTTAAAGGGGTAAAGTTCTAAATTAGAATAATATATAGAAACTAAATCTTGTTATTTTAAATTTAAGGATAAAAATTATAAATAAGTTGTATTTTTATAAATTGTTTGAACAAGAGGACGAGCCGAAAAAGATAAAAACGGGTCAGTGTACGAATTTACTTAAAAGACTATAGTATAGACAAGATCCCAAGGTAGTGTAAATTTACGTTAAAGCGTTCAATTCTAGGAATTTAATTATATATGCTTATGATTGTAAAGTCTGTGATCATCCCTAGAGCCTCCGGTTTATATCAACATTGGAAAGGGAAAACGTCTTTAAAACGCAATAAACTCACAAATGTCCCAGTGTACCTTGAAGACCCATTTGCATAAACCACTTCATTCATTAAGTATTTTTGTAAACTCAGACTTTGTCATAATTACTTAGGTGTGTGACTGAGTCCTTTTGACGTGCATTATACATTATCAGTCCCAGGCGGTAACGACAAGGTGAGTTTTCATGATAGCCCCTACTTTACTGTTTTAAATTCTTTTTGGGGTACGAGATCATTGCTTATTCTAACAGTTTTGAACACAAGTACATTTACTGATTTATTTTGGGTCTAAGTCACTTTTCAACACAACTTGATATATTGCCCTCAATTTATCTGAAATATCAATTTCTTGACCGGAATGACCGGTTGAGGGAGCGCGACATGTTATGATAGATCTATCGGGATTGACAATCCATGTTTGTCTTGGACTGAAATTAGTCAAGCAACACAGTTTCATTTTGAGTGAGATACGGATGTTGGGGCTTGAACAATCTGCAGGGCTTATACTATGATGATTATATGGTTAACGCTTCGGTGTTCATGGAGCTTTAGGACAATAGTAAATGACTTTTCTTTGTGATATTTTGGATTGCCTTTAGTTCCTGTATGTGTCATAAATCTTGTGGTTCATCATTATTATCAAACAACGAAACCTATGAACTCACCAACTTTATGTTGATATTTTTTGCAATGTTTTTCTCAGGTGTTCTGTATTACGGAATATATGGAGTCTGCATTGGTATATTGGCATGTAGAGGTCTATCTCTCTTATCAAGTCCTCTTCACGCCATGAAGTCACAATCCCAAATCCAGTCTTCCGCTGCAGTGAATTTGGGGGTGTGACATGATTGCTCATTCAACATAGTCCTACTCATTTCTTGAAGTGTCCTATTCTTCCTTTCAACCATGCCATTTGATTGAGGAGTGCGTGGAGCTGAGAAGTTATGTGTAATTCCTTTGGCATTATAGAACTCTCCAAATTGCACCTCATTATCAAATTCCCTACCATGGTCGGTTCTTATTGACACGATTCGTTACATCCTAATTGGTTTTGAATTTTCTTACTAAATATTTTGAATTGATCGAAGGCTTCGGTTTTGTCCTTAAGGAATCTAGTCCAAGTATGCCTAGAATAGTCATCTACTATGACTAAGGTGTAGCGGTTTCCTCTGTAACTCCGTACTTTTGATGGACCGAAGAGATCCATATGAAGGAGTTCTAAGCATCTAGTCGTTGAAACTATATTCTTAGCCTTATGACTAGCGTGAGCTTGTTTTCCAATTTTGCAAGCATCAAATAAGTGTTGATCAAACTTAAGCTTAGGTAAGTTTCTAACTAATTCCTTAGATACTAACGATTAAATAAGATGCATATTTGCGTGACCTAATCTCCTACGCCACAACGTGGAATATTATCAATCATTGCTAGACAAATTTGGTCTTTAGGCTTATTCTCTAAATTTAATCACATATAAACGCATTATACTTCTAATACCTCTACCTATGGACTTTTCCATCTTAGTGATTTCACTATCATGTTCAGAGAAAGTTACTCTACACTTATTATCACATATTTGTCCTATACTTAACAAGTGAACATTAAGTTAATATACATGTTCTACATTAGCTTATTTGAGGAGTCATTCGAAATCGTAACCTTTGCATGTTATTAACACGAAGATTGCTACCAAAAATAACATTACCTCCTTTGTATGCTTTGTAGCTTGAGAAGAGCTTTCGGTTACCCGTCATGTGTTTGGAGCATCCGCTATCCTTTATCCACTCATCGGGTTCCAAGTTGACTATAAGGCATATCTATTTATATAAGGCAGCGCCTCAAACATTTTGGTCCCCAATATCTCAGGGTCCAAAGTTTTTAGTGCTAAACATCCCTTGCATTTGATGCAATTGGTTGGGATGTGGGAATGGAAGACACATTTCCCATGGCATGTAACTTTGACATTGGAAATTGTTCCAAGTTACAAGAAAGCCATGAGGTTGATTTTGTGGACTAACGTTTCTTTTTTGTTGCGGTGTTTTAGGACGAGAATAATTATTGATGACTCTTCTAGGTGGTGGAGGTTTTGATCTAAAATTAGGTTTCAAAAATCTAACTCCAGGTTTTGACAATGGCTTATAAAATTGTTTAACTTCATTATCATTAGCAACGGGAACTTTGACGTTGTTTACCATTATGTGTGTTGGTCTAGGACCCAAAATAGATTTTTGAAAAGACACTTTTCTCAGATCTAGGTGTAGCTGTTGGCGGCGGTCTCATAATTGCTTTGGGGGCCGCCTGAACACTAAGGGGGGTCAACCATATTTATGGGACCTCTCAGAGCGACGTCTATTTTTCTAGCTTTTACTAATTTTTTTTTCTTAGTTCCACTAGGAATTGGCGCTTCCAATTGAATTAAACGCTAAACCTTTAACTTTTCACCGGTAGGGTTTTTAATTACGTAACATTTCATTTAAGAAATGTGCGCTTTGTCATTTTCATTTTAAGCAATTTAACATTTTACCATTCGAGATCAACTCCCTTGTTTTTCTCGAGTGGTTAGATTGACAAAGAGGGGGGGGTGAAACTCAAAACCCTTTAATATATATTATATATAATAAATATTATAATAAGAATACAAAAATCTAATGTATAGAATATTGGAGTTGATTCCACGGTGTCATTATCCCCAAACGAGGAATGCAATTGAAAGTCGAGAGTCGTTTTGATAATCGATGCTTGAATGGAACAAGATTTAGATTGGTTTTCTAAAACTACGGGAAAATTAAGGCAAACACTTAAAAACAATTAAGGGAAAACTATTTTAAACTAAAAACGCAAAACGGGGATCCTAAAAACGCGACCTAAAAACCCTAAATTATCAAAATTAAATCCTAAAATGATCTTTTTGACTTTTATAAGTCCTAATTAACTAGAAGATAAGAACTAAGGAAACTAGACCAAAAACGAAAGTGATTTAAGCTTAAAAACACGAAAAACGTGAACGGGATTCAATCCCGTTCTTTAAAAAATCAAATTTTGCAATTTTAACCCTACGAAAGCAAATCTAATTTTCCTAAGTTCTATCTGATAATAGAAATTTTTTTTAAAAAGAATTATATTTTTTTGACTTTTTTATAATTTTTTTATGAATTAAAAACGATTTTAATGAAATTAAATGTTTAAAAATACTAAACTAAATATAAAAATTCTAAAAAATTAGCAAAAGTAGCTTGAACAATACTAGATCTAATAAAAATAAGCTGGGTGAAACAGCTTATCTAAGTAAGCTGTGAAAAAAAGCTTATAAAAACGGCTTATAGCTAAAAGGCCTAAGTGTGTAAATAATTATTGTTGGCAAGAATAACCGAAAAAAGACCCAGGGTGAGGGGTAGTGTGTGTGTTGTGTATAAAAATCGTGTGGTGAGTGGGTAGATGGTCCCTGGTTCGTGCCTGCTCACTGGGGTTCCCTAATCCCAAACGTTTTTTTATTGCCATTTTTTTTACAACTTTTTAGAGGGCTTATAAATAAGCAACTTTTACAAAACCACTTTTTTATAAACAAAAATAAGCACTAAAATAAGCTGATAAAGTGACAGAATAAGCTAAACTATACTAAGTGATAAAATGGCAAAACTGTTTGCAATTTAAGCACTAAATAAGCAAATAAAAAAAAGAAATAAGCTAAAACAGATGATAAGCTATACTTAAAAGGCATTTTTTGAACAAAAATAAGCAAATAAAATAACTTGAATGCAAAAATCACTAAAAGATTTAAACTTAAAAAAAATTTAAACTAAAGGCAAGTAAGCTCAAATAAGCTCTAAATTGAAGGGAATAAGCTAAAATAGATTTAAACTAACCTAATAAGCTATACTAAGCCTAAATTAAGCAAATGCAATAAGCAAATAAGCCTAAATAAGCAAATGAGCTTTTTGGCCAAACTGTTAAGCAAACAGCCAAAAGGCTATTTTCTAGCTTATTTTTAAGCTAGGTAAATCGGAACTTATGGATTAGTGCTTATACCATTATAAATGCATCTTCAAAAAACCTATTAATAAGCAGGAAAGAAAATGAGTTTGACACAACATAAGCCCTTAAAATGCTTAATTGAAAAAAGCTAGTTCACACGATTCAACACTTTAAATTTTTTTTGCAATTCATAACAAAAAACCAAGCTTTTTGAGCAACAAAATAAGCTAACAAATAGAACCTTTTGAACATATAAGACCTACCAAACAGATTATATTTGGGGACATTCAAAGAGCTTATACATCAATCAAAAAAGAGTTTGAAATTCACAATAAGCCATAGAAAGCAAATGAAAAAACATTTCTCCTTTTTCCAACACTTAGCAAAAATTTGACAAATTTTTGGCAAAACACAAAACTAACAATGCAGGCCTATTTGTCTATATTTTTATTCACTTTTAACATTCTAATGATCACAAAAACATAACAATTACAAAGTTGCAGAGGAAATTAAGCCAAATATGCTTCTTAATTAAGCTTATTAAATATGCTTCACTAACACAGCTCACATCAACACCTTATTAAACCTTGATTTTGAGTTTTAACACTTAAAAGCTTAAACAAACTAAAATTTAAGACTAATATAAGCTAAACTAAATTGACTCAAGTGTCAAAATGCATTTTTGACCCATTTTCACACATTTTAAAGCTTGACCCAAACACTCCTTAAAAACTGTTTTGGCATTTTTAAAGAGATTATTGCTGATTTAAGCACCAAATTACAAAAAGACAAGATATTAAATAAGTTAAACAAACAATATTAAGCAAATTTCAATAACCAATAAGCACTCAAATAAGCTAAAACAGATTATGCAATACTAAGCTACTTTAAGACAGATTTTTAAGAAAACTTTAAACAAATGATATCTAAACTATAAGCAGGCATAAATAAGCAATCAACAACACAAATAAGCTAGAATAAGCAGAAATAAGCAAGAGATAAGCACAATAAGCAGTTGAATAGTAAATTAAGCTAAAACTTGGAAAAATGAAACTTACAAGGGCCCTTGCTTAAACAGGGCAAACAAGCTTATGAATAAGCTAATCTACAAGCTCTAGCTTGTCAAAAGACAAGCTAGTATTGTCCATAAGCCCATCCAAGTTTGGCTTATCATCCATAAATAAGCTGTGGTATTTTAGGGAGTGAATTTTTTTTGTGTTTTTATAAAATTTTCTTAAATACTTTATATTTAAATGAAAACAGATTAATAATATGCTTAAATAAGAGCTTATGCAAGATTCTTGATAACTTTGAACACAAATGAGTAAAACTGGTTTTAAGCTAAAACTTGAAATTTCATTAATTCATAAAAAAAACATTACAATATTAAAAGGTTACACTAAAAATAAGCTGAAAATTACAACTAGGTGAAAAACTAAGTGCCCCAAAGGCTTACAATGAGACCTATTTATACTAAGCAAATGAAGGTTCTAGGTTTTGTGCTTTCTTTGTGAGAGCTCCTGCGAGTGTGCTTGTTATGTGAGTGAGCTCAAACAAAACAATCTTGGCCATCCAAAATGAGTAGAGCCCAAGTCTCTTGATCATCACCATTGATTTCTTGTCCTGTTCCTTGGACGAATAGGGGGTTAGGGGATTGCCAAAGTGGATTTTGTTGGTTTGTGAGGTGGGATAAGGTGTGTATAGGTGTGGGTCGACAAAGGGGAGAAGAAAGGGGAATAGTGTTTTGGCTGGTAGTGAGGACAGGACACACTTAGGGAGATAAACAGTGTTCGTGCACTTTTTAAAAGATATGGAAATGGCAAGTTTGGTCCTTGGTTTTATACATCCTTGTAAGTGATATACCTTTTGGGGGAGTTGGCAGATTAAGCCCTTGTAGTTGGCATTTGTTTGCACCGTTAGTCCTTAAAGGACTAACAGAGTAAGGGATAAAAGAGGGTTGGGTTAACAGGTTGTTAAATGTTTATGTTGGGCTTGTTTGTTGGGCCGGCTATAATAAAAGAGTGTTGGGCTTTATTAAATCATTAAGGCTTCAAAAGTCTTTATAATGTTTAAATGGGCTGGCTCGGCCCATTAGATGGGTACGGGTTGGCCCATTTTACATTTCTTCGATATCGGCTCCGCCTTTGACTTTGACTTTGTCAGGGTTGACTTGGGTTGACTTTGACTTTTTGACTTTTGGCTTTGATTTGACTTTTCTTTCACGCTCTTTTCGTTTCGTGCTCGGTTTTGTCCGTTTTTTCTTGATTTTTGTCCTTTTGTCGGATATCCGTTTCTTGCACAATATATATGAAAACATACAAATAAAAGGTATTTTTGGTACGTTTTTTATCGTTTAAGTCTGGTTTTAATGGAAAATGGTATGTGTAATTAAGCACATACTAGCAGTCTTCACGTCCATTTGATAAACCGTCATGTTTTTGCTGGCGGCATTGGCAAGGAAGATTCTGATAGCTTCAAGCCTGGCAACCAGGGTGAAGGATTCCTCAAAATCAAGACCTTCCTCTTGACGAAATCCTTTTGCTACTACACGTGCCTTATTTTTCAACACATCACCATACTCGTCGAGTTTCACCTTATAGATCCACTTGAGAGCAATAATTTTGGCACAGTCTGGAGGAGGCACTAGTTCCCATACGTCCAGTCGATCAAATTCATGGATTTCATCCTGCATTGCTTGAAACCAGCAGTCTTCAGTAACCGCTGATTGGAAGTTTTTCGGTTCGACTTTCGACAGTACAGAATTGTAGAAGCACCACAAGGCATCGGTTGCAAGCTGTTTCCTTGTGGATACTGGTCGAGAAGGATTTCCAATAATGTTATCAATCGGGTGAGAGTCGGTCCACTTTCGGAGATGTTCATGAGGTTGAGTGGAGTGATTCGGTTCAGCTATCGAGATTACCCCAGATGATGATGCTTCAGAGCTCGGTTCTGGAGCAAAGACATTAACAAAGGGTTCGGGATCAGCCGGAGCAAAAGGATTTACTTCAACAGAATGCTCAGCTGCAACACCAATATGTACAGAAGAAGATTGATGATCCGTAGATGAGGGTGAATAACTTTCCAGGGGTGCATCCGGATTAACGGAGATGGATACCGATGGACCGGTTTGATTGACTGGAACTTGAGCTGCAGGAGTAGGTGGTACCAGTCTAGCAGCAGGTGGATTCTCAAAATATTCATCAAACATCGGCTGGAACAGAGTCTCCAATTCATTAGTGGTAGGGGGTACATAAGGTATAGCAGGAGCAGGATTAGGTACGAGCCCTGAACTTATAGGTCCAGGCGTCAAAAGGTTAGGAGCGGGTCCTGGACTGGAGTGTACAGGAGCCGTTTGCCCAG
This sequence comes from Tanacetum coccineum, assembly GCA_026074375.1. Classification (NCBI taxonomy): domain Eukaryota; kingdom Viridiplantae; phylum Streptophyta; class Magnoliopsida; order Asterales; family Asteraceae; genus Tanacetum; species Tanacetum coccineum. Next base: position 46,222 of record BQNB010000237.1, read on the forward strand.
TCAGCTCATCGAATGTAACGTGAATAGTTTCCATGATTTGTCGGGTTCGTTTGTTGTAGATTCGGTAACCCTTCCTGTTTGGTGCGTAACCGACAAAGAACCCAATGTCTGCTTTAGCTTTCAATTTACCAAGATCTTCACTGTCGTTTGTTGGGTAGCAGAGAGCCCCAAAGACACGAAGAAACGAAAGATCCGGTTTCTTGTCATGCACAAGTTCATATGGGGTTTTATCGTGAAGAGTATGTATGAGGGATCGGTTTTGGGTGTAACAGGCAGTAGCCACAGCTTCTGCCCAAAGAAACAATGGAGCCTTAGAGAAGATCAGCATAGTCCTTGCAGCTTCAACAAGAGTGCGGTTCCTTCGTTCGACAATGCCATTTTGCTAAGGAGTTCTCTTGAGAGTTGTCTCAGAAGAACAGTTTCTCGTGGGTAATGCCAACGCTATTTTGTTTCCCTAATAATTCAGTTAAGTTTTATTAACAAATTATAGGATTTGCCTATTATCCTGTCCGCAAAACCTGACAGTTTTGTTGAGTCCCAACGTGACAGTTTATTTAATATAGGTTGATTACGAAAGCGGGAGTCTCGTCCTTGGATCTCAAAAACTTTACTCATGTAAACCTGGAGAAATCATCGACTATTACTAGAATGTATTTCTTCCCATTAATACTCTACACTCATAGCGGACCGCATAAATCCATGTGAAGAACTTCCATAATGGTGTTAATCGTCTTGGTGTGGGTAGATTTCCTGCTCTTTCTAAGTTGGCATGCGGAACATAGATGATCTTTGTTAAACTTCAACCGAGGTAAGCCTCTAACAAGTTACTTTACGAGCAAGATCATTTAAAGTACCAAAGTTTAGTGATTTTTGATATGTGGCGATGCCTAACCAGGTCGTGTTTTTTTTTTTGAGGCTTTAGACAGTAAGTAAATGGGAGAGGACCTCATCATGTCTTTAACAAAAATGGTGTATAAATTCATGCCATGATTTCCTTTAATAAGGTCGACACCATCTAAGTCTCTGACGAAACACGTGTGCTTTCTGAAGGCAACTTCAAGATCAGAATCAAAAAATTGACCGACAGAGAAAAGGTTGAGTCTAAGTCCCTCCACATAATATACCCTGGAGATTACACTGGCGCCAATTACATAATCTCCATAACCCATAATTGCACCAAAATGATCATTTCCGAATCTAACAGTCTCGATAAAATTTTTCATGAAATTCCTGAGCCGTGAGCGATCTCCAGTCATATGTTTTGAGCAGCCTGAGTCCAAATACCAGAGAACGATCTGTACAACCTGCATTTAAACAAAGGCAAAAATGGAAATTTTAATACATTGTATCCCCAATTGCAGTTGGGGTCCGGTTGGTTAGTGCAAGCAAGATTATATGCTATAGAAGTAACATTTTCCTATGGATCGGCTAGCATACAACCACTCTTAAGAGCAGTAGACCTAACTAAAGGGCATTGCCTTTCTAATGAGAGAAGTCTACCAGTGGGCTTCCATTATTTTGTAAGCAAGACTTTAGGTGGAGTATTCCTAGTTAAAGGGCACTGGTTACCTAAAGTTAATAATCTGCCAGTGGGTCACCACTGATGACCTATAGTGGTAAACAATTTCCATGTGGCCTGCCAAACTTGCTTAACTTGCTTAACCCGCCAAACTTTAGTGGCAGGGGATTGATTAATAAACACCTCAAAACGCACAACACATTGATCATGATTAACATAAATTAAGCATTTGTTACAACTTTTGCAAGAAATATTAGAATTCGAATTATTACAGTACGCTTATAGCTAATACTCGAATCAACATGATTCTTTTGTTTCTCATTTGACTTATTCATCCTAGAATGGGCTTCTACTTACTTCAAGGCACTTTTAGCTGGCAAGGTCCTATCTTTCTTTATATTGCTCCTAGGCTTTGACCCGCTAGCTGTAGAGGTACCTTTTACTCCTGTAGAGGGAATTCCAGGTGCATTAGGCAAATTTATTTTCTGGTGCTCAACTTGTGCTGGTGGGTTATGAGTTGAGGTTTCACATGGTTCGACAAAAGTAACTCGCTTTTTCCTAAGTAAAGTGGTAGAGGCATTCTATTTATCGCGAGGGTTGAAGTCTTTCGGACACATGCCAATTACATGTTCTAACAGCTCCTAAGAGTGTTTAGTGTAACGGCAAGCAGAAGTAAGTGAGGTATCTAATGGTCTGTCCACCTTAGCTTCTTCCACTATTTCGCGAAGGGTTTCTACACTTTCCTTAACGTGTTTTATATAGTCTAGATGCACTTCTCGATTGTTTTTGAGGCGAGGGGGAATTAGTTCAACATCTATCGGATATCTACCAGTAGCGAGCACTTTAGGTTTACCATCAGATATAGTGACACATTTGGAGTTTTCTTTAAGTTGAGCCTTAAGGTTTTCAATTTCTGTTAACAAAGAGTTTTTCTTTCAATAGTTTTGGCACGCGTTATTTTAATTGAATCATACAATTCTTTATAATGTTGCTTAACTTTTGCATTTTATGCCCTAAAGCGTTCATTGAGATCGTGAAGGGCATCGAGTTTTGCAGTTAACTATTTGTTCTGAGAAACTAAGGCCTTAAGGTCAAAAAGGGGATCTGCATCACTATTTTCCTTTGTTAAGCGAGAAATTTTCTCCTTTAATTCACGAATCGTATTGCCTCGACTTGAATCTGTTCAGTTAGTTGCGCGATCACAAATAGTGAGTCAAATGAGGGAGCATCTGAAGATGTCACTGGTTTTATGGTTCCAAAATGTTCTTTGAGATTTTGATATTTTAATTGTAAGTTGAAGTGCTCAACTTCAAGTTTGAAAAAGTGTTTGATCAGTGAGTCGTGATCATCATTTTGAATCTTGTTTCTTAGATTAAAATTTTTAGATTCAAGGTTGGCAATACGTTTTTGAGCGGTAGTGAAGGCATCATGCGTGTCAAAAAATCTAGATACATTTAGCACAAAACGGCTCTTGGTAAAGACTTCTCAAATCCGTTCTAATGGTTGAACAAATTGCCAATAAGAAGAGTTCTATGCTTTCAACTCACCATATCTAACTAAGTGAAGAGTTGGCTAGCCCACAAGTTTATGGCTTGATGGTAAAAGCTTTGTAAACACCATAACGTAGTCCATAAGATATATGGGCTTATGGTAAAACATGCATATCCATATTAGATGGTGATAATTTACCAAAAATTGTATGGTATCAATGCACCATAGTAATTATACTGAAGCATGGCAACTCCAGAGCAAACGGCTAAACTTTAAAAGTTAGATCAAATCCGTTTATAGCTGATTATATTGCTTAAAATCATATGGTTATCAATGTACCATGGTCCTTAAAAACTAAACATAGACTAGTTCCCATAGCAAACGGCTCATTGGTAAAGACACAACAAATCCGTTATGGCTGGTAGATTGCCAAAAACTATATATTGTTAGGCAGTCAATATTGGAGTGCTAAGAAGACCTATTGCTGTCAAGAATGAAGACATAAAGACATAATATTTTGAAGACAGAAAGTCAAGAGCAATCCTCTAAAGTTCAAGGTGAAGCTTATTATTAAAGATCAAGAATGTTTTGAAGAGAAACTTGAAGTTCATGAATGAGATCAAGTTAGAGGGGAGGATTGTTAGGAAAATATTGTAAACAGACTTAAATACTGGTTAGTATTAAATTTAAGTCAGTTAGTTATATTTAGTACTGTTAGTATAGAATTAAGTCTGTTAGTAGCAAGTTAAGTCATAGCTCGCTTTAACTTAAGCAGGGCATTATTAAAGTTAATACTGCTTGTGTCCAGATCAGTTAAGATCTGTTTGTAATTATAGTAATAAGTTATCAATTAGCTTGATTTATGAAGAGAGAAGCATTAGCTCTTAAACGCGGTTAGGGTTCCTTAAGCTATAAAAGGAACATAGAATAGTATTGTAAAATCACATGATCAGTTGATTGAGCATATCACAAACAAATATAATAGTAATAGCTAATTTTAGTATTTGTTCTTAGTGTTCATCTTGGTATAATATTGATATTCCTGCGTCAATAATTTATATTTCACATTCCATTGTCACTTATATATCTTTTGGATTTTATTCAAAGGACTATCAGTCGCTCAAGGCTCATTCAGATCCTGTTGATAAGGACCTACAGGACATTACAAGAACAAGTGTCCAAACAATGGAAGTCAAGGCGGTGGAAACCAAATTCGAGGCAACCAACAAAATCCTCAAAACAATCAGAGACAGAATCAAGGAAAACCTAAAGGAAATAACAAATCATCAACCAGCACTCAAGGAGGAGGCATAGCACCTGGCAGAGTATACAGCCTATGTGCTGAAGCTGCGGTGAAAGATAACAACGTGGTGAATGGTACGTTCCCAGATCCAACAATGTTTAAACCTATCGTGCCTATTTGATACTGGTGCGGATAGAAGCTTTGTGTCATATGCTTTCAGTAAATATATAAACATCCATCCTACGACCCTAGACACTAATTATAGTGTGGAGCTAGCTGACGGAAAGTCGCTAACCACAACTACTATTTTAAGAGGGTGTACTTTTAACTTGCAAAATCACCTGTTCAAAATCGACTTACTCCCCTATAAACTATGAAGTTTGTTTGACGTCATCATCGTGGAATGGATTGGATGGCCGAAAAAAACGCGCGGAGGTTTTGTTTCAGAAGAAATACATTCGTGTTCCGTATGGAAATGATATGTTAATTATACAAGGCGAAAGAAGCGGAGTTAAAAACGAATCAAGATTGGAAGTCCTCTCAAGCATTAGGACGCAAAAGTACATTGACCAAGGATGTCAAGTGTTCTTGATTCAAATGACGAAGGAGGAGGAAACTGAAATCCCGGAGAGGCGAATTGAAGATGTACCTGTTGTCAGAGACTTTTCGGAGGTATTTCCTAAAGATTTACCGGGACTACCCCCGACACGCCAAGTAGAATTTCACATCTAGATTAAATACCACGGAGCCGGCACTTGTTTCACGCGCACACCTATCGCCTTGGCCCTAGCAGAATGAAAGAACTAGCTGAGCAGCTCAAAGAACTTTTCTGACAAAGTTATATAAGACCAAGTTCCTCTCTGTGGGGAGCACCGATCTTATTTGTCAAAAAGAAGGATGGATCTTTCCAAATGTGTATCGATTATCGTGAATTAAATAAACTCACAGTGAAAAATCGTTACCCCTTACCAAGAATCGATGATTTATTCGATCAGTTGCAAGGATCCAGCATCTACTCAAAAAATGACTTAAGGTCAGGTTATCATCAGTTAAGGGTTAGAGAAGAAGATATTCCCAAGACTGCTTTTAGAACACGATACGAACACTATGAGTTCCAAGTTATGCCTTTTGGTTTGACCAATGCACCTACGGTATTCATAGACCTCATGAACCGTGTATGCAAACCTTACTTGGACAAGTTTGTAATTGTGTTCATTGACGATATTCTCATATACTCCCATGATGAGAAAGAACACAAAGAACAACTGAAGACTATTCTAGAGTTGTTGAAGAAGGAAGAACTGTATGCCAAATTTTCCAAGTGCGAATTTTGGATCCATACGGTGAAATTCCTTGGACACGTGATCGATAACAGTGGTATTCACGTGGACCCAACTAAGATTGAAGCGGTTAAGAATTGGGCATCTCCAACCACCCCTTCGGAGATTCGCCAGTTCTTAGGTCTTGTAGACTACTATAGGAGATTCATCGAAGGATTCTCCAAAATAGCTAAGCCTATGACGGAACTAACGCAGAAGGATAGAAAGTTTGATTGGGGTAAAGAGCAAGAGACGGCTTTCCAATTACTGAAGCAGAAGCTATGTGTTGCACCTATTCTTGCACTACTAGAAGGAAGTGACAATTTTGTGGTGTATTGTGATTGCAATCCATAAAAGGTGATACGGGCCGTATTGATGCAAAGATGGAGGTTATTGCATACGCTTCTAGACAACTAAAACTTCACAGATAGAAGAACTACATCACATCATGATCTGGAGTTAGGAGCGGTAGTGTTCGCCCTAAAGATCCGAAGACACTATTTGTATGGCATAAAATGTGTGGTGTTCACTGATCATAAGAGCCTACAACATATCTTAAACCAAAAAGAACTCAATATGAGGCAACGCCGATGGATAGAGCTCCTAAGCGATTACGATTGCGAAATTCGTTACCACCCGGGGAAAGCAAATGTTGTAGCAGATGCTTTGAGTCGAAAGGAAAGGATCAAACCGCTACGAGTAAGAGCCTTGGTTATGACCATTGGCTTGGACCTTCCGTCACGAATCCTTGAGGCTCAGAAGGAAGCAATTAAGATCGAAAACATTGAAGCAGAAGATATTGGATCTATTGCTGTGTATTACGAAGTAACACCCCATTTGGTATTCCGCTGCGTTGTATGTGATTTTTGGGGGTGTTACAACTGTGTTATGATGACACAAGATCTTTGATTATGCATGAGTCACATAAGTCAAAGTATTCTATCCATCCAGGATCCGACAAGATGTACCATGATCTGAAAATATTATACTGGTGGCCAAACATAAAGGCTGAAATCGCCACATATGTTAGCAAATGCCTGACTTGTGCTAATGTTAAGGCTAAACATCAGAGGCCCTCTGGTTTATTGGTCCAACCCGATATACCAGAATGGAAGTGGGAGAAGATAACAATGTATTTCATCGCCAAGCTACCCAAAATGGCAGCAGAATTCGATTCGATTTGGGTCATTATTGATCATCTTTCCAAGTCACTTTTTGCCAATGAAGGAGACGGATTCGACAGAAAAATTGACGAGGTTGTACATGAAGGAGATAGTAACAAGACATGGTATACCGGTGTCGATCATCTCCGATCGTGATAGCCATTTCACTTCGAGAGTTTGGCAATCCTTGCATAAAGCATTGGGTACACTGCTTATCACCCTCAGTCCGATGGTCAGAGTGAGAGAACCATACAAACATTAGAGGACATGCTAAGAGCTTGCGTAATTGACTTCGGTAATGGTTGAGATAGACATCTACCCTTGGTAGAATTATCGTACAATAATAGTTATCACACGAGCATTAAAGTTGCACCGTTCGAAGCACTTTACGGTAGGAAGTTTCGTTCACCTGTTTGTTGGGCTGAAGTTGGAGAAGCACAACTCATCAGACCAGAGATTATTCACGATACTACGGAGAAGATCTTTATGATTAGAGATCGTATGCAAGCGGCACGTGATCGACAAAAGAGCTATGCCGATCAGAGGCGTAGACCCATAGAATTTGAGGTTGGAGATAGAGTATTGCTCAAGGTCGCGCCCTGGAAGGATGTGGTTTGATTTGGGAAACGTAGAAAGTTAAACCCCCGTTATATTGGACCCTTTGGAATCATAGAAAGGATTGGTCCAGTGGCGTACCGATTAGAATTGCCCCAGGAGCTTAGTAGAGTGCACAATGTGTTCCATGTTTGCAACTTAAAGAAATGTTTGTCCGACGACACACTCGTTATTCTCCTAGAAGAAATCCAACTCGATGACAAACTCAATTTCGTCAAAGAACCTATAGTGATTATGGACTGTGATGTCAAACAACTCAAGCGAAGCCGTATACCTATCGTTAAAGTCCGTTGGAATGCACGTAGAGGTCCAGAATACACGTGGGAACGTGAGGACCAGTTCAAGAACAAATACCCTCATTTGTTCACAAAATCACAATCTCCTGCAACGTCTTGATTTCGGGATGAAATCTTCTAACCTGGGGAGATTGTGACTCTTCGTAAAATTTAGGCTCTCTTTTCCTTAAGTAAAGCGTATGTACTGCAAGGTTTGCAAATTTTACCATTAATCTTAAAAGGAAGTCATCCTATGATCGATATGCACTACTCCATGTTGTAGAAAGTCTAAATGACACGCAAATATTACCATTATTGCTTTTGTGTCTAAAAGGATATTTTGGAACGTGTAGCGATAAAATCCGTAATTATTTTACATTCGGTAAAGCCGAGTCATTTATTTACATCATTTTTAGGAAAACCATCTAGGCTCGAATAAATAACCATGCACGTGTCAATTTCCAAAATTTCCTTGTAAAGATTTCATCTCGGCACGCTACCTATCTCAGAACTTGACATCACAATTTATGAATCATGTCAATCTGCAAACAAATTCAGAAGAAAATATATATATATATATATATATATATAAATATATAGATAAACCATAATAATGTTACTACCCTACTGATGTTCTCTTTAAATTCACATGTTGCGGCCTCAATATTTGACTCAATACTCAAAAGATGAGTCAACATCTGATCAAACATCCAAAGGATAATAATAGAGTCAAGCATAACACCAATGTAGAACAATAGTATCAATGAAACACCATCATTACTAGATTCCTTAATAGTAAATGTAAATAATACCAACTCATGCAAATTTGAAGCGTATTAGGAACCTAGTAAATGTTTTGGGTATAAATAAGATGCCATGCACTCTCCTTAATATAAAATATAAAGAGTTGTATATATTATATATATTATTATTTGGAAAGTCAAGGGATTAAAAGCGTATTTTTTTGATAAGGAATTTAATCGAGCTGAGCGAACCGTGATACATAAATCTGGTAATTACGACAAATTAATTAATGACTGCGATATAAATAAATAAGCGCGATAAGAGAAATATATATAAACTTAGTAACTCACAAATAATGTTTATAATTTCTTTAGATATAAATCACATGGACTTGTAAATATACGTTACGATGCGTAGTAGTATAAATTCCTATATAGGTACTTATAATTGTAAGGTCGTCCCTAGAGCCAACGGTTTAAATCAACAACTTGAAAACGTAAAATGTTAACTCATAAACAGCAATACCCTTTTGACCATTTGCATAATTCATTGCATATATTAAGTTTTAGAATATAAACTCAGATTTGTCATAATTACTTAGGTGTTTCGCTATCTGACGTGCTTTAATCCATTTTTCAATCTCCGACGGTTAACTGTCAAGGTGAGTTTTCATAGCCCCTACACTACTGTTTTAAATCATCTTTTGGGGTGAGAATATTGCTTATTTCAAACGTGTGAATACAAGTACAATTACTCATTACTGATTTGGTCTAAGTCCCGATTTAACCCAAGTTCCTATATGCCCGATTTATTATGAACCATTAATTTTCAGAGCGCGAATGTTATGGATAGATCTATCGGGATTGACATCCCTGTTTGTCTTGAACTGACATTAGTCAAGCAGACACAGTTTCATTTGAGTCATATTACGGGTATCCCGGGTTAGACACCTGCAAGGGCATTCATTTATTGTTGGTATATGTTAACGCTTCGGTGTCATGAGCTTAGACAATAATAATGCAATTTATATGACTTTGTATTTGTTATATTGTCATATGTGGATGAAATCTTGTGATTCATAAAACACTACACTTTCTACTTAAACAAACCTATGAACTCACCAACTTTATGTTGACACTTTAGCAATGTTTTTCTCAGGTGTTAAGAACGAAGATGCTATATGAAGTCTCATGCAATGCAGTCATTTTCCCGTTATCTGAAGATCACTTGTACTATTTAAAACAATGTCGTATTGCCTATTTTATGCTTCCGCTCAATGTTAAACAATTTATTATTTCCTAATCCAAGTGATCCGTTTTCTTAAAACGTCCCATATAGAGGTCGTTCTATATTGCTTAGAAGTATGATAATCATGAAGTCACACGCCCTCGGCTACCATTATACTCTGATATTTTGGGGGTGTGACAACTTTGCTTCGGAAGGATAGTTTTTATGCAGCCACAAAGAAGTGTGTGATCATGACCCCTAAAGTTTTGTTTTTGGGGTATGTTGTTTCTAGTGATGGCATACAGGTGGATGAGTCTAAAGTAGTAGCTGTTCAAGAGTGGCCAACTCCAACTATCATTACTGAAGTTCGGAGTTTCCATGGTCTTGCTTCTTTCTATAGGCGATTTATTCCTAATTTTAGTTCCATTATGGACCCTTTGACAGATTGCATGAAGGGAAAGTCATTTGTTTGGATGAAGGAAGCATAGTTGGCTTTTTAGGTTCTTAAAGAAAAGCTTACTACAGCACCAATCTTGATATTGCCTGACTTTTCTAAGGTTTTTAAGCCTTATACTGATGCCTCAAAGGTTGCTATTGGTGGGGTTCTTAGTCAAGGTGGGCGACCTGTTGTCTATTTTAGTGAGAAGTTGACAGAGCCGAAGTCTAGGTACACTACTTATGACTTGGAGTTTTATGCAGTGATCCAAGCTGTGAGCGATTGGCACTTAATTATTTTTAAAGGAGTTTGTTTTGTTCACTGATCATGATTCCTTAAGGCATATTCGTACTCAAGATAAGGTATCCCATAAGCATGGGCGTTGGTTGGCATTTCTTGAGAAGTTTACTTTTGTGGTGAAACACAAAACTGGTGTTTCCAATCGAGCTGTTGATGCCTTAAGCAGGAGGAGTGGTTTGCTTGTAACGATGCAGGTTGATGTTCCAGGACTCGATGTCATTCGTGACATGGTGACTGTGGACCCATATTTTTCAGTTGTTTTGTAGGGTGTGCAGGCTGGGGAGAAACCAGATTTCTTTCTGCATGATACGTTCCTTTTCAAAGGGAATCAACTATGTATTCCTGATTCAAGTCTTCGCTTGCAAATTATTAAGGAATTACATGGTGAGGGGCATGTTGGCCGTGATCGCACTTTGCAATTGGTGCAAGCTTCTTATTTTTTGCCCACTATGAGGAAAGAGGTGGATCGTTATGTCAAGAGGTGTCGTGTGTGCCAGGTCTCAAAGGGCACGGCTACTAATGCAGGTCTCTATATGCCTTTGCATGTTCCTTTGCAGCCATGGGTTGATATTAGCATGGATTTTGTGTTGGGGCTACCTCGTACTCAAAGGGGTAATGATTCAATATTCGTTGTTGTTGATCGTTTCTCTAAAATGGTGCACTTTATCCCTTGCAAGAAGACAACAGATGCAGTTAATGTGGCCCAGCTGTTCTTTAGGGATGTATACCGTTTACATGGTTTACCTTCCTCTATTGTTTCTGATCGGGACACTAGGTTTCTGAGTCATTTTTGGCGTAGTTTGTGGAAGATGGTGAATACTCAACTCAATTTTAGTAGTGCTTATCATCCTCAAACTGATGGGCAAACTGAAGTTGTTAACAGGTCCCTTGGTAATCTGTTGAGGTGTTTGGTGGGTGATCATGTGAAGGCATGGGATCAAAAGTTGTGTCAAGCTGAGTTTGCTCATAATCATGCTGTTAATCGAAGCACTGGGTTTAGTCCATTCCAGGTGGTTTATTCTGCTCAACCACGTGGTCCTCTGGATTTAATGACTCCTCGTGTTTCTAGTTCTGTTCCCAAGAAAGTGCAGGATTTTGTTGCAGGGTTACATGATGTTCACAAAGCTGTTCATGAAAATTTGGTTCGTGCCAATTCCAAGTACAAACAAGATGCGGATCACAAGCGGAGACATGTTGATTTTGAAGAGGGTGACTTTGTATGGGCTGTTTTGACTAAGGATCGTTTTCCTGTTGGAGAGTATAACAAGTTGTCTGCTAAGAAGATTGGCCCGCTGGAGATTGTGGAGAAGATTAATTCTAATGCTTACCGTCTGAAATTGCCAAGCCATATTAGGTGTTCTGATGTTTTTAATGTGAAGCACTTGATCCCTTATCATGGCGACTCTTCTGATGATGACCTTGCTATGAATTCGAGGACGAATTTTGTCTACCCAGGGGGGAATGATGGAGGCCCAAGTATTGAAGAACGGGCTGACTTGTTTTTAGAAGCCCAAGATCGTGTGAAGAAAAGGGCTTCAGTAAAACAGCCATAACTTTTGATCCGTAAGTCCGTTTTAGGCCCGTAACCACTCAAATCGAAGAGAAAAACAAGACGAACGCCACTGTAACCACCCGTTAGTTGGTTAAGGACTTTTCGAGGCACAAAACCTTCATTTACTATGAGTTATTTACATTTTTCTATTTTTTTTATTTTTTGTTGGACTTGTTTTGTTCTAGCTCACGGCCCATCTGTCTTTTTAGGCCTATTTTAGTTTTGTGAGCCTATTTAAACATTCTGCTGTAACCCTAGCCAGGGAGTTATCAGTTTTTATAAAAATAAACCATTGGTCGTTGTTTGCCAAGAAATTTTACCCTAATAATCGGTATTCAACCGAATCAACGATTGTTGGAAGAATTATTTCTGGTATTCGTAGAATCAACAGATCCAATTTACTATCTTGTGTTTTACACTACATCAGAAGTGCATACGTGTCATTTTCATTGAGGCATGACTACTAGGGGTGGGCATATGGACCGTTCGACCGGACTGGACCGGAAAACCGGACCGACCGGACCAGACCGAATGTATTTCGGTCCGGTGTTTTGGACCAATTCGGTCTTCGGTCCGGTCGGTCCGGTCCGGTCCGGTCGGTCTTGCCAAAAAACCCGATGATTATGCCTTATAGGACCGGGCCGGACCGAGGACCGAACCGGACCGGACCGACCCGGACCGGACCGTACCATTTCGGTCCGGTCCTCGGTCCGGAGTTTTGGACCAATCCGGTCCTCGGTCCGATCTGATCTTAGCCGGTCCGGTCCGGTCTTGGGTCTGTGCTTAGCCTTAATGACTGCATCCTTAAAAATCAGAAAAAAAGAAAACTCATTAACTAACACCTACAGTCCAAATGTATATGATCGTAAATGCACACAACGTTGGTTTTATTATATAAATGTATCTGACATATTCTTAAATTGATAATAAATAATTACTCTCAGTCTATATATACTATATTTATATTTGTTGTCAAATGCTGAAATTGCACATTATCTTTTGAGCTTATTCTCTTCTCACATAGTTTGTCTAACCATATGCTCTTTTTTACTTCTTTATTAGAAATAAAAATGTAATGGGATGAAGAAATTGTGTTAGCAATTTACAACGTATAATTGTTAATTTGCCAAACATCGTCCTTCAAATATTTTAAGACTCAAAAGCTGATTTTTAAAAACATTAAATATCTTTGTTAGTGGTCCTTTAGAGGAATAATTTAAAGAGTAGTGTTAAAGGCTGTATGAACTCAACTTTTAACATTCCTAGTTTTCAAACGTTTAAATTTTTAACTATTAGAAATTTGGTCTGGTATCCGTGCGTTAAATAGCTGTAGCGATAAAAAAAGTTTATAGGTTATAAATGAAAAATAATAAAAGTTTGATGGTTTGAAGATTAAACATAATGTTTTGATACCCGGTGTCGACCCAGCCGGTTCAACTTGTGCATAGTTAAAAAAAATAGCTCAAATTAAACTATTTTCTATATTTTGGAAAGTATAAAAAACATAATCAGTAACAATTTTTCATTAGGGTGGTTCTTGAAAAGATTATGTCAATGCACTTATTAAAATAATATTCAAACTGTAGGTAAAATATTACTCCGTAAATGGAGGGTATACTGCAACTCACGAGGTGGCACAAAAAAATCAAGTCAAACAAAGGTAAGAGTCCACGCAACATCGAAAAAAACCCCTGTCCAAGGGTTAAAGTGGGAGAAACGAAGGGGGGGACCCGATCCAAGGACACCCTTAACTTGCTAAAAAATGATATAGTACCCGCCCACCTATGTGCGGTAAAATTGAAGTCCTGGGTAAGTCCATTTTATAAGTGCATTTTACAAATTGAATGTTTTTATATGAATGATTTAAGCAAATACAGAGGAGATTCGTGTATTTACCTTATCGCAATCCGGATCACCCGACCCAGACCCTAGGAGGGTTCCCCTTAAGGTGAGTCATGAATAAAGACAAAGCAAGGCAAGAGGATCATGGGTAAACAGGACAACACATCACTATCTAACAAAGTACTATCTCTGCCACAAGAAGCCAAGACCCGGTAGTGACCCGTTGACTGGGACCCCCCAAGTACACTGACACCTGAGAGGAACCCCCCGGAGTACGTCATGACAGGTACACCTTGGAGTAGTATAAATACCCCAAGGATTCTCATTATTCATCATGTTCATTTTGACTCTGACAATACTACTGTCATTCTCTCATTAAAAGCTCATTACTTATTCTCACACCGGAGCGTGGTCCTGGGGTCATACCTGGGGCGAGGCTAACGTGTGTTGTTACTTGTGTGTAGGAATCAAGGGTCTTCTCTCAACTAAGGACACCCCATCCGGACCCCAAGTCCGGGTAGCAGATTTTTACTTCAACAAATTGGCGCCATCCGTGGGACCCAATTTCCGAACTACCAAGAGTTTAGAATGACGGGTCCTACTCCCGATCCGATCACCCCGAGTGGTCAGGTCGTAACTAATGTCAACAGCGATACACCTAATTTGCAAGAACAAATCCTTAACCAACTATCTTCACTTAAAGCCTTGGTCAAACTCCACAATGACACTCCTTCGGGAAAGGTCACTCCCATCCGGTTATCCTTCGGGGACGAACCAGGTCCGGACCCTCCAGGGGGCCCTGAGGTGGAAGAATTGAAAGGTAGGGATGAAGACCTTCGGAAACCCCACAAGGAAATACTCAAGTCTCCCCTAAGTAGGAGGCTCATTGAGTTCTCAGCACCGAACCACCGAACACCAACACATTTGAAAATATATGACGGGTCAACTGACCCGGATGACCACGTCACTCGTTTTGTGGGGGCAGCTAACCAAGGAGAGTGGGAAATGCCCGTGTGGTGTAGGATGTTCCAGCAAACATTGGACGGCCCAGCTCGAAGTTGGTTTGACCATATGCCTACTGGAAGTATTGACAACTGGGATGAGCTTCGTGAAAAGTTCGTGGAAAGGTTCGCGTTAAGAAGACGATGTTGCAAGGAACCCATTGAAGCTACCAGAATCATTAGGAGGGCGAACGAAACCCTCCCTGACTTCAAAGAACGTTGGACTCAGGAGATGAGCTTCATACCCGATGTACCGGTGGTTATGCAAATATCAAGCTTCGTGAACAACTCAAAGTGTCCGGAGTTAGCCAGAAGGTTTGCTGATCGAGTGCCCACAACAATCACAGAAATGATGAGAAGGGTAGATGACTTTGTGAAGTCAGAAGAGGCATACAGAAGCACGGAGTTACCAAAAGGCGAACACCAAGAGAAAAACATGGGTGGTCCTTCCAGAGGGGCCAGACCTCCTAGGCAAGGGTATGGAAACCACCAAAGGACGGACAATTTCCATAACCGACGAAATGACCAATACCTGCCATACGTTCCAGCGCGGTCTAACAATCGCCGGTTTGATGGGAGGCGTCAAGAAGTCTATAATGTGGGCCTTGAATCCCTCCGTAAGCAACCAAAAGAAATCCTGGCAACCGAGCCCCAGTTACAGCTCCCACCGTGTCCCCCAATGGTGGGAACCCCCAGAAAAGAAAACTTGGATAGGTATTGTGACTATCATGGAGAGAAAGGACACTACACCAACGATTGCCACATGTTGAAGAAACAGCTGGAGGCCGCTCTAGAATCCGGAAAGCTCAATCACCTACTCAAGGATGTACGACAGAGAGGCAATGGACGAGGCAGGGGTCCAGGAAACGACGGCGGACGGGGAAAGGTAATTAACATGGTACGTGAGAACACCAACAATCGAAAGCGAAAAACCTGGAACACCCATACCGAAGCCTGGATGAATGCCCCCATCACCTTCCCCCCAATGCCATCAGATGAAGTTTCAGACGACCCTTTGATCATCGAAGCCGAAGTAGCGGGATACTTAGTCAGAAGGGTGTTTGTAGACCAAGGGGCTGCGATACAAGTGATGTTCGAACACTGCTTTGATAACCTCCCAGCATCAGTGAGAGCTAATCTAGTAGCCACGCAGACGGAGTTAGTAGGATTCTCGGGTGAACAACTACTTCCGTTGGGAAAGATAGAGCTTGAAGTCGCATTCGGTACCGAAGGCCTCAGCAGGAGGATGATGATGAAGTTCACAGTAGTAAGGGCCGCATCCCCTTACAATATCATCCTCGGGCGCACCGGGATGAGGGACTTGAGGGCGGTGTCATCCACCATCCACGCAATGGTAAAGTTCCCCACTCCAAGAGGCATCGCTACTCTGATTGCACGAACCGCTCCAGTATATGAATGTAGGTGGTCAGAGAAGAGGAGCATCACCCAAAAAGCAGTGGAGGCGGTACTCGTTAATCCGGCATTCCCAGAACAGAAGGTGACTATCGGAACTCAATTCTTACAAGACTGTCGCCTACAGTTGATCAACCTCCTCAAAAACAATATGGACGTCTTCGCATGGGAGCCATCCGATATGGTGGGGGTCCCGAAACGAATCGCTAAGCACACGCTCAATGTTAACCCATCAATCACACCGGTGGCACAGAAGCGAAGAATGCTGGGGTCAGAAAAAAGCCAAGCCGTGTTAAAGGAAGTGCAAGAGTGGTTAAAAGCAGACATAATCCGACCGGTAAAATATCCAACTTGGATATCGAACCCGGTTCTGGTTAAGAAGGTGGATGATACGTGGAGGATGTGCATTGACTTCAAAAACCTTAACTCCGCATGTCCCAAAGACTTCTACCCCCTTCCAGAGATTGATCTAAAAATCGAAGCTGTGATGGGCTTCCCGTTTAAGTGCTTCCTTGATGCTTATAAGGGATACCATCAAATACAAATGGATGAGGAGGACGAAGAAAAAACCGCTTTCTACACTGACCAAGGAACCTACTGCTACACAAAGATGCCATTTGGTCTAAAGAACGCAGGGGCCACGTATCAGAGGGTAGTGGACTCGGCATTCCAAACACAGCTGGGTAGGAATTTGGAAGCATATGTGGATGACATGGTTATCAAGAGCAAGACAGAGAGGGATATGATCATGGACATAGCAGAAACCTTTCACAACCTCAGGAAGATCAACATGAAACTAAACCCTAAGAAGTGCTCCTTCGGGGTGGCAGAAGGGAAATTCTTAGGATATATGGTCACGTCTGAGGGCATAAGGGCAAATCCCAAGAAGACGAAGGCAGTGTCCGATATGCAATCACCAAAAACCCTGAGGGAGATGCAAAGCCTCAGCGGGAAGCTAGCCGCCTTGAATCGTTTCTTGTCCAAATCCGCTGAACGATCCCTCCCGTTCTTCGAAACATTGAAGAACATCACCAAAGAAAACAAGGATGAATATAAGTGGACGGAAGCAGCAGAGAAGGCATTCCAAGAAATGAAAAAGCTAATTATGGAGTTACCAACACTTACCACTCCGGTCAAGAAGGAACCCCTCTTCATATACTTAGCCATATCACGAGATGCAGTCAGTGGGGTCTTGATGGCAGAGCGTGCAGGAAGACAAGCTCCCATCCGGTATGTTAGCCGCACACTCCATGAAGCTGAAAGAAACTATGCCCCATTGGAGAAGTTGATCCTCTGCCTACTGCACCTTTCACGAAGATTACGTCGGTATTTTGAGGCACACCCAATCAAGGTAATCACAGATCAGCCAATAAAGCAAGTGCTAAACAAACCAGAGGCCTCGGGGAAGTTAGCAAAATATGCGGTGGAGTTAGGTGCTTACAACATTGTATACGTACCCCGGAATGCAATAAAGGGACAAGTGTTGGCTGATTTTATAAACGAAGTACCGGTAGGAACTGCACTTCCAGAGATATGCACGTTGACAAATGGAGAGTCCAAGGAGGCATGGACCTTATACACAGACGGGGCTTCAAGCCTTAAGGGAGCAGGGGGCAGGAACCTAGTCCCAGCATCGATCTTCGGGTAACGGAGTATACCATACGTCATACGCCATACCTTTCACCAGCACCAAAATGAAGCAGGAGTAATGAAGCACTGCTTGGCTTGGGACTCAAAATAGCATACAGTATGAAGGTACAGGAGTTAAAAGTGAAGGTTGACTCAAAAGTGGTCGCATGACAGTTAAATGGAGGTTTCGTGGCTAACAGCGAAAAAATGGCAAAATACCTGGCCAAGGCAAAGGAACAAGTGGCTCTGTTCAAAAAGTTTTCAATTAATAACATTCCTCGAAATCTGAATCAAAAGGCCGACGTGCTGAGCAAACTGACATCTGTAGCTTTTAACCATCTGACAAAAGAGATCGTGGTAGAAGTCCTAAACAAAAAGTCTGTGGATACGGAAGAGGTAGCCACGATAGTGGAAGAGGAGGAAGATAATTGGATGACCCCAATCATCAAATGTCTACAGGAAGGAGTGTGGCCAACTGATGAAAACGAGGCTCGCTCCCTCCGAATGAAGATAACTCAGTATGTAGTTCTTCTTGTTGTGCTTGTTTGTAGACACACAAACACAGGTGTGTTTGTTTTGTGAGAGTGTTAAACCTCTAATCTTGGCCCTTCAATCTTCAAAATTCAATCTAAGCCGTCGAAATGGGTCTTGGGGGATGTGGGATTGCCAAGTTGGCACCTTTGTAGCTGGGAAAGGTGGTGGAGGAGGGGGAAAATGAATATCCAAGGTGGTGGTGAAGATTCATGGGGTAAAAACGGGTGTAAACACCCGTGAGTGTTTTTGGGGGGAAAAAGAAAGCGGGAAAAGAAGTTGAGAGTATAACAGAGTGAAGGTTTCACTCTTTGGCAAAAATGGCCCCTCATGGTTAATTGGTTTATTTCACAGTTGGTCCTTGTGGTTATATAACTTTTGGGGACTTGGCAAAACAAGTCCCCAAGAGTTATATAACTCTTTTCACCCACAGTCCTTGTGGTGTACAAGTTAGGGGGTTGGCAGGTTTGCCCCCCCACTTGTCACTTTGAGCAAATTGCAAAATCAGCCCTTGTCTTTCCTTTTCCTCTTTTCTTCTTTATATATAAGTTTAGGGTTTGGCAATTTCAGCCCCTAAACTTATATTTCTTTGACTTTGGCCCCGGGGTTGACTTGGGTTGACTTTGACTTTGACCAGTTGACTTTTCTGTTGACTTTTTGACTTGATTGACTTTCCGGCTTTGATTTGGCTTTGTCTTTCACAGTCTTTTCCATTCCGAGTCCGGTTTTGTCGTTTTGGCTTTGTTTTTCGTCCTTTTCTTGGTTATCCGTTCCTGCACAATACAATTAGCAAAACAAGCATATATTTGGCATTTTAAGTCCGTTTTTGGTTATTTTAGCTCGTTTTTAAAGGTAAAAGGTATGTGTAATTAAGCACATACCACCCAACGAGGCTAGAAATGGAAAATCGAGAGACGATTGATGATTGGTGTTTGAATATGACAAGGATTAGGGTTGGGCACCAAACTTTAATAGGCAATTGCATATAAAAGAAAGGCAAGCAAATTAAATAAGCTAGGACAAGAATAAAAGCTAGGAATGGCAAAAACACTTAAAACTTTTACACTAAGACACAAATAAGCTCAAATAAACTTAAGACAAATCAAATAAGCTAAACTAACTCTAAATAAGCAAATACAAAAAGCAATTAAGCTAAATTAAACAAGATAAACACAACAGTACTAACAACAGTACTAACAGTATTAACTACCAGTACTAACTTGGAGTTAGTACTGCTAGCTTTAAGTTAGTACTGTTAGCTTAAGGTTAGTACTGGTAGACTTACAAGACTTAAAGAAATAATAAATAAGCAAACAAGCTAAAACAGAAGTTCACCTAACCTTAATAAGCACTTAGTAATTGGAATAAGCAACTAGAATAGATTATAATGATAAATAAGCTAGAAAACTAAAACTGATGAACACTTGAAAATACTTTGAAAAGGAGAATAAGCTTAAATAAGCTTACTCCTAAAGACAGTAAAGGAAAATGGTTTAATCTACTCTAAAAAGCTAAGGAAATCTTCAATAAGCAGAAATAATAAGCTGATAAGCTAAAATGAACTGCCAGTATTAACAGTACTAACTACCAGTATTAACTTGGAGTTAGTACTGGTAGCTTTAAGTTAGTACTGTTCCAAAAATGAACTAGCAGTACTAACTTGGAGTTAGTACTGCTTGTTCAAAACAGACCTTAACATTTCCAAAAATCATTTTTATTTCAAACTAATTAAAAACAGATTATCAAATAACAAAGTAAAACACTTATAAGCAAATTTCAATCAATAATAAGCACTTAAATAAGCATGAATTAGTCTAGCAGTATTAACTCAAAACCAACAGTTTTATCAAATGAACTAACAGTTCTGCAATAAATAAGTAAAGTAAGAAAAAGAGAGACTTACAACACCCTTGCTCAAAACAGGGTCAAATAATGAATCTACAAGCTCTAGCTTGCATAAAACAAGCTAGTGAGAGTCCATAAGCCCATCCAGAACTGGCTTATCATCCATAACATAAGCTGTGGTATATTTGAGAGTGATATTTGTGATTTTCTCTTAACTACTTAACTTTTTTATCTTTACTTAATGAAAACAGCTTATAAGTAAGCTGTGGTGAGAGCTTTTTGAACACAAAACAATATGATTAAGAAACTTAACACTGGTATTGTAAATTGACCTAAAAACTTCAAACTTGCATTAATCTTGAAAGTGTTACAAAGCTGAGAGTAAAAAGCTGTAAATGACTGAAAATAAGCTAAGTTAAAAACTGAAATTAATTAAAAACTTAAAACTAGATAACTAACTAGATGCCTCAAAGGCTTACACAAAGCTCTATTTATAGCCGAAGTCTTGGACTTGCAGCTTGTGCTTCTTTGTAGAGGTAAAAACAAAGTGTGCTTGTTGTGTGAGGTGAATCTAAAGCAAATCCCAGCCTTTGATTTCTTTTGAGCTTCTTTGGAGACAATCTCAACCATCGAAATGCTTTGGGAATGGAGAGGGATTGCCAACATGGCATTTATACAACTGGGGGGGGGGGGTTTAGTAGGGTGGATGAAATGATTTTGGCTAGGGTGAGGAGTGGTTTTGCAGGGGAGAAGGTATGGGGCGACATACAAGTTGTAACTGGGATTTGGGGCGGGAAAGAAGACTTTTTGGGGGAGTAGGCAGTTTGGTCCCCTGAAGTCTTATAACTTAATTGTAATCTCTGCCCGGTTGGCAGTTTTGGCCCTTGTCTTTTTATCTTTTGTAATACAACTTGAGGTTTGGCAGTTTTAGCCCCTCAAGTTGTATTTTCTTCACTTGGCTTGACTTTTGACTTTGTCCTTTCCATTCCGTGCTTGGATTTGCTTGCTTTTGGCTTTCTTTTTGTTCCTTTTCTTGAATATCCGTTTCCTGCACAATACAAATGCAAACATACAAATACAATGTATTTTTGGCATGTTTTTAGTCATTTAAGTCCGCTTAATATGGAAAATGGTATGTGTAATTAAACACATATCAAAATCCCCCATACTAAGGTATTGCCGTGTCCTCACGCAATGTCATGAAGTAAACACTTACGAAAACTAAGAATCTCGAACCCCCTCGACTAATTACCTTGAAAAGTAGCAAAGTGTTCGTCAAGGGGAACAAAGGAATCAATAGCTTCGACAAGTCCCGTTTTCACCATGGTTATATGTACACTAACTATCCCTAATATTTTTGGATTTTTTTTTCTTTTTCTTTTCTCGACTACCTGTTTGACTTCCTTTATTTTATAAACACTGGGATCATAGAATGAGAAGCGGCCATAGAATAATCTACGGACGTCCTGACGGATAAATTCATCGTCCCCGATTTTTCACTAGATCCAAACCAAGCAATTAAACAAGATCATTTGTCAATATAAGTCTAAATGTTAAGCACTCATACTTATGACTTGTGAACTTTTAACTCCCAACATGGATATATGATTTACCCCCCCCCCCCCCCCCCCCCCCCCCCCCCCCCCCCCCCCCCCCCCAAACTGTGTGCACTCAATTCAACTCACCATAGGCATGGAACTTATTTCAAATAGTCGGTAATTCAAGATGAATCAAGACTCAAAGCAACAACTTATTAGGACCTTGTAACTTGATTTTAAAGAACGAAAATTTTAACTGTAGAACTTTTTGCAACATCTTCATTATCATAATCATAAGTTCTTAAAGCTAGGAATGCGTTGCTTAGTTTGAACACCTACCTAGGCCTCGCTCCCTAGTAGGATATCACAACCAACGACCGGTGTTCTTAGTTTGAAAACCCACCCCGTTGCTAGCGTAGAGGGAAATCACATCAACACCTTCTTCCTAATATGGCTAAGGATAGGTGTCTTAGTTTGAACCCTCACCTAGACCTCGCTTCCTGGTAAGATATCACAACACACCAAATCCCTAGAAGTAAAGATGTCTTAGTTTGAACCCCCACCTCGCGGTTAGCGGAGCGGGATATCACGACACATCTTTTACTTGCTCCATATACTCAAATGCATGCTTCATTGGCGTAATTTCAATATTCATGCATTTTTGCATTCATATTTCATTCATGCTTCTTTGGCATTTTAACTTTCAAATTACTAAGAACAGAAAAACTCGTTTTAAAGAATCAAGTTACAAATTTGAAGCTTTTTCTAAAAACATCGATTGACTTAGTTGAATTGAAATGAGCACGTATGATTAGGTGGATTAAAAGCTAATGGGAGAAAAAGCCACAAGTTACTCATATAAGCTTTAGAAGAATCTTGCTTAGCACATAAACTTATATTTAACTCTATCACTTCTTGTTCTTCACCTCGTGAAAGCTTAGCCTACAATTGAGGAACTAGCTAGGGCTCAACACGCCCGATCGAGTCAAAAATTATTCTCATTCTACCCACTAGGAAAGTCGAAACTGTGACAAAACACTTATTGTATTTTTGAAATTTTTTAATTTTTTCATTTTTTTGGTATTTTTGCAAAAATTTGGCGGTAAAAACGGGATTACATGATAACAACGGCTGCAGGCAAAATCAATAATCGAAGATCCCCCCATACTAGAACTAAACATCGTCCTCGATGTTACAAAGGGGTACCTATGTAAATCTAAGGCCGTTTATTAAGTGTGCCAAAAGATAAAACGTTAGTCGATTAGATTTGGATACTGGATTCCCAAAATGAAGCTGAGGATGTGAAACTCTTGATAAAAATACAAGCACGAGAGTTCTTCACAATCCGGGCAATCCTGGACAATTAACAACACAAACACGAAACACGGGTAATGGAAGAGGCGAGCCTCCACACAACAAGAAAACACTTATTCATTTCTACACAATACTACGATAAGCATGGGGTGCCTCCCACGAAGCGCTTGTTTAAGGTCGCTATGCTTGACCCGTCACCTGAATTTATTGGACATTAGGGAATGTTTGGAGATCTGGGACTACCAATTGTGGTACGTCCCCTCCAAAGTAGTGTTTAAACACGTAGACAAGTATCATGTGATAAACATAATTAAACTTTCAATGATAAATTAAAAAAAATTGATTTTAAAACAAACCAAACATCTAAAATCTTCATAAGATGGCTAATCCCTAGGGTACTTAGTCTCTAACCATTGTAATATACAAGCGTGCTTAAATAACTAAGTAAACTAAACGTTTTACGACAAACTATACAAAAATTAAATGATTACAAGAGTATAGTAATTACCGTGTCTTCTATGAAACGTGATCGATCTAGACCTTTGGCTGCTCTTCTCCTCTTTCAGAAATCATCTTTAATGTTAAGGTACAAAAAAATATGATATTGCACACTAAAAACTCGTTTTTGAGTCTTCTATTTATAGCCTCTAAAAAAGTCTGGATATGCTAGACCAATACGGCGTATTGGGGTGTTTCCCTTGGAGTGCGCACAAAGTTTATAATCAGTCTGTTATATCTTCTCAAAATAAATTATTCGCCAAAGTCTCTGAATAGTTATCTTTGCTGGATACTGCGTATAATTAGAGTTGGATACGCCGGTATTAGAAGTGATACTACTCGGTTACTTGTGAAGTCCAGGCGCTGATACGACGTATCTCTTTTCTGGATATGGCGTATTGGTCAGAAATAAGATATCTTTAAATTTCTTCATTTTAGCTCCAAAATATGCGCCTTTTAGCATGTCTTCACAAATCACTCCTTAATTACTGCAAATAACACTTTTAAACATTAAGTACAAATTCTTGCAATAATTATACAAAAGTAGGTAACTTATTCGGGATAAATGATGGTATATATGTGACGTTATTTGATGTCATCAAATATCCCCCTATTTGAATCCTACTTATCCTCAAGTAGACTCTAGATTATATTGAAAATGTATCCCAACCAAAGTCAAGGATTTTCTGTTAAACATATCTTCGTTTTGATTAATTACTATACAAGACCAAGCACCTCACGAAATATAGAAATGAAAACACTCAGATCACTAAACTAATCTAGGGTGTAACATTTAAGTGGTACGCTCATTTGCTCGGTCGTGATTAACTTCGTATCATATGCTTGGCAAGGATACACATCTCCACCACTAGAGCTAAGGAGAAACAAGTCAAAAGGTAAATTGGGTTTTTATATAAGGCTAAGGGTTAATCATTCTAACAATCTTTCACCGATAGTACCACACCAACAAGGCAGCTGAAGCACACATACACGGCCGTAACGACGGAATAGACATGTGTGTTCGATCACATCCTCATCGATTTTACCAAGGGTTAGGATGAAGAACGATATAGGGTAGGGATCTTCTAGTTTTAACCAAAAGTATAAAAAAAACCAACAAGGTATTTGGAATAAAACAATTCTCCATCCCCCACATTAGATTATAGACTACGTCCTCAATGTATATATGATAAAACAATTAAAGGAAATTAGAAATAAATTAGAAACAAAAAAAGGAAAAGGAAACTCCCCTGATATGTTGCTCGGGATGATTCTCCAATTTGAGTTCTTGAGGGATCTGTTGCTTACAAGCTTGAGCTCCCTCATGAGTTGAGCAGAGTTCATAATACATTTCATGTATCCAACCTGAAGAAATGTTATTCTGACGAACCATTAGCCGTTCCGTTGGAAAGACTTCAGGTTGATGACAAGCTCTATTTTGTGGAGGAACCTGTAGAGATCATAGATCGAGAGGTCAAATGGTTGAAACAAAGCCATATCCCAATTTTCAAGGTTTGATGGAACTCAATGAGAGGTCCTGAGTTCACGTGGGAACGCGAAGACCAATTTCAAAAGAAGTATCCATATCTCTTCACTAAACCCGTACCTTCATCAAGTGTTACAACTTGAGCCTTAAGGACAAGGCTTTTCTAATGGGTGGAGACTGTAACATTTCACATTTTTAGGTTATTTCCCGACTCAATTATTTTCATTATTTATTTTTAGGGTTTTACGCGTTCGCTTTTAATTATTATCTTATAGTTAAATCGCGTACACTAAAAATCATCATTCAACGTAAATGGACACCAAACAAATAAAAGTTTATGTCAAGCAAGTGTTATATGATTATTAAGAGTATAATTTATAACTTTTCATAATTTATTTTTATTGGTTACGTAAAATGCTTACGTTTCGCAATAAATTACATTCGGGCATACCCGGAAGCACCTATACCTATCTATGCTCAAACCAATAACCACAATTATACTCAATACATAAAAATTAAATAAAAATCTACTCCTATTATCACTAGAACCGGTTACAAGTGTTATACATAAGAAATAAATCATTTAATCCCCACTAAGTCCTACCTTTCTAGTTATAAATTACATAAGTGTACCTTAAGCACATAATCTTAGTAATTGGCTTGTCAAGAGTACCCTCCCCCTTTGTGAGCCATGTATATGCATAGGGAGGAGGAGAGCTCTTTGCTCTTGTACCATAAACCACTCCATCCTATGGTCTGATCCTAGGTTGTTTTTAATACCATCTTGCTATAAGTGGCAAGTCTTAGGATCACTTTAGCACACTCACAACTCATTCAAGCAAAACAAATCACTCAAACTCTCTTTATATTCAACGAAACCTACGGCATACATTATAAAACTAGGGTTTCATTTTCCTTTTGATTCTAAGGTATTCCAAGCATACAAGGGTTCATTCTAAGCATATCTAAGGTTACTCAAGGGTATTTCAAGCTTGGATTTGGGTTTAACAAGGATTAATCAAGAAAACATATTTAGGGTTTTCTTGATTAGGGTTTTGAATTTGGAAGCCTTGCTAGTAGTTTTATCTTGTGTTCATCATCTTACATCTCTTCTATAAGGTTTATTTAAACCCTAAGCATTTCATTATTCATTGACATATGTTTTTATGCTTGTTATATATGTTAAACACCACCTGGGTTCATTTTTATGATTTATGGAATAGTACAAGGATATATATAATTCGAATTTTGTATTATTGTTGGTGAAATGATACTTCAAATGGATGTAAACATTCTATATAAGTGTAAATTAATTTATAAATTTAGTTTGTAAATTAATTTGTATTGAAAGTTTTATCTACAAAAGTTATGTACAAAGATTATAAGGACTTGCCATACTTGGACATATTCATGGACATATTATAGAGGACATAAAATATATCAAGTTATGTTATTTTATAAGTTAGAGGACTTGTAATGGTTTAGCAAATTGAAAAGTATATAAAACAGGTGTATAAAATAAATCATGTACAACATAAGAACCTACTGTTTGAATTCGTGTATAAGGGTATACATTTTATATTTTATTTAATTAGTACTTATCACAAGGATCGTAAGTATATAAGAAACTTGAAAAACCGAGCAAAAACGAAGGAGATATGACATTTTTAAGTTTATAATAATTAAATGGATAAAAGTATTTTTATAAAAGTTATTTTATAAAAATATTTACTGTTTCAGATCTGGTATATTAAGGGAGATATTTTAAAAAAATAGTACTTTTCATGACGAATCCAAACATGTAAGAAACTCAAAAAACGGATTTACAATGAAGGTGATACGTTATTTACAAGTTTAAGTTAAAAGTATTTTTATAAAAGTAAATTTATAAAAATAAGTTACTGTTCATGACAGTATACTGTTGGGAAATAATTTTCCTAAATAGAGTTTTTAATTATGAAGACGTGGACATAAGGATCACTAAAAACCGAATTAAAACGAACGAGATACAATTAAAATACGATTTCAATAATTAAAGTTATAAAAAGTATTTTTATAAACTTTCACTTATTCTTACTGTTCATAACAGTACCAAACCATATTACAAATATAAAATTTGATTATACTTTTCAAATATGAATCCATACATATAAAGAACAAGTGAAACGGATTAAATATGAGTAAGTTATGACTTTTAGAAGGTTACGACGATTAATTATTTAAAAGTAGTTTTATATAATTTTATAAAAACAATTAAAACTACTGTTCATCAGGGGCATAAATATTATAAATATAATATTTTGATATATTTTTTTAATACGGTGCCATAGATATAAATAACGTAAAAAATAGAGTTTAAACGATAAAGGTATAAGGTTTATAAAACCATATGCACTATTTTTACTTTTGTGCACTATTTTATAAAAACAATTAAACCAATTATATAATATCATTATATAATCAATAATAATATTAAAAACATGTATTATTAACAAACAATCAATTGTGAGACGAAAACCACACTTTATTTTTCGGATACAAATACAAACACCTTTATTCAATAAAGTACGGTTTAAACATTGTTTTGACATTTTAAACTAAACAAACACTATTAGGTGGTGGTGTAACTATATAACTTGTGATGTAGTATTATTAAGTACATTGTACTCATACGGCCTACATTTAATTAGGTTGCGTTCGGATTTCGCTTGTCGACTCACTCACTTGATTCATAATATCAACACTATTCACTAAGGTGAGTTCATAGCCCCATGTTTTACTATATCAATGATTTACAACTTTTGGGGTGAGAAACATGCATTGTTTTACAAATTGGACGCAAGTGTACATTTTATCATGATTACGTGTTTGCCTAAGTAGCGATAACCCACTGTGCCCATTATCATGAACTGTCAATTACTTTGTGTGAGCGCGAATGTTATAAATAGATCTATTTGGGATTGACATCCCCGTTCGGGTGAGTAGCACTCACTGTGCCGGTTTGTCGGACAACAGACGTATACCATGTCGGATTTGGGATGTTGCGGGTTAGAACATCATCAAGGGCAATGTTGGCAATTTATATTGCAATTCATACATGTCGAGCTTCAGTGTCATGAGCTTAGAGAAACGTAATTACACTTTGTGATGGGTGTACAGGTTGCATAATCACGGGGAAATCTTGCGGTCCTACATTATATTTACATAAACCTATGAATTCACCAACTTTTTGTTGACGTTTTAAAGCATGTTTTCTCAGGTCAATGAGGCACGAAGTGCTAAGCATACATTGGGGATAGTCTTTTGGGGAGTCATGCATTAAGATTTAGAGTCATTACATCTTGGGATAATTGTTATGATCTAAAATCTTTGTTATCAAATGTTGAACAATTTAAGCCGTTGTGCTTTGTATTAAACAATTTTAATAAATCCAATGTATCGTATTTTAAACGACTCTTTTAGAGGTCGTTCTCATATCTTGTGCTATTGATCTATGAAGTAACGCTCCCGGACTCATTATTCCGCTGCGACCCTATTTGGGGGTGTTACAGATTGGTATCAGAGCCAAGGTTATAGAGAACCAGGTCAAATGTTTTTACTTGGACTATAACCATTTTCAAACATTGCATCATACAAAGGGATTTTCATGGGACATTCACTTATACATTACTTGTTGCATTAGTTGAGTATACTAGATGCTGCATGGTTCACATACGTGTTTATAATATATTAAGTATATTATTATGGGTCTTATATATGTACTAATGTAAACTCTGTTTGAGTGTTACAGATGTAGATCCCAAGCTGTCCATCCGATAATGCAGGGTGAAGGAGGTGGAGTGGTCCGCAGACGTATCATCAGTCTCAAACGCTCAGTACTCCTCTGCAACGGGGCAAGTAGCTGGTAAAGCAACAACTACAGTGGTAGTGCAGGCGCTGGGTGCTCCACCTCCGCCTCTCCGTCAACCTCAACAACCATTCAACGACCTCATACGGCTCTCAATATGTCTATACGAATATGTTTTAGGGATTCCATCATCATCGTCCCATCCTCCTCGATGTCATCTCACATCTCCGTCATCTCCACCATCAGCATGATAGTCGATAGAATCCTCCTCAGAGGTCCTCATCGTCATCGCTCAATCACCTCCGGATCTGCTCAGGATCAGTCTCTGAACATAATCAGGTGACAGTGCAGTGGGTGAGGCATCCTCAGATTCTCTCTCAACAACAACAACGTAGAATGAGAAGTGTGAGAGAAAAAAAAAAAAAAAAAGAAGGAGGGGGAAGAAAAAAAGAAAAAAAGTAGGAAAAGAGAAGATCTTAGGATGCCTCACCCACTGCACAGTCACCTGATTATGTTCCAGAGACTGATCCTGAGGCAGATCCGGAGGAGGATGACGATGAGGACCCTGAGGAGGATCCTATCGACTATCCTGCTGATGGCGGATAATGACGGAGATGATGAGATGGACATCGAGGAGGATGAGGACGATGATATGGACATCGAGGCCGATGAGGATGATGAGATGGATGTTGAGGTTGACGAGGAGGCGGAGGAGGAGCACCCAGCTCCTGCCTACCCTGTAGTTGTTGCTTTACCAGCTACTGCCCCGTCTGCAGAGGAGACTGAGCCGTTTGAGACTGATGAGTCTGCGGCCACACCACCACCTCACCCTGCATATCGTATGACACTAGATTACTATTCCAGAGCCAGTACCTGTACCAGCATGGTCTGATTCTGAGGTTGCCAGACTGCTTGCTATATCTTCCCCACCAGCATCACCACTATCTCCATGGTCTTCATCACCACCCCAGATTCCTTTCCCACTGCCACCCCCGATACCATCTCCATCATTACCACTATCACCACCCTCACCTGTGTTATCAGCACCACCTCCTAGTCCTATTCATTCATTGGGCTATCGAGCTGCCATGATTCGGATGAGAGCTAAGGCTGCAGCTACTTCCCATTCTCTACCATTACCACCACCCTTCATACTCTCCCCCACCAGACCAGATGCACCACCACCCTTGCCCACATCAGCTCCTACTTCATTACCACCATTGTTACTACCCTCTGCCAGTCGTAGAGAGGACAGACCCGAGGTTAACCTACCACCTCAGAAGAGGTTAGGTATCGCTCTTGGTCCCAGATACGAGGTAGGAGAGAGCTCCGCCGCTGCTGCTGCTAGACCAGCTAGAGGTCTTAGGGCAGATTACGGCTTTGTTACCACTATAGACAGGGAGATCAAGCGTGACCCAGAGAGATATGTTGGATATGGGATCACAGATTCGTGGGATGAGATTGTTGAGACCTTACAGGGAGCTCCAGTTAGTACTGACACAGAGTTGGGTGCACACGTGAGAGAGTTTGAGTCTATGGTTAGGCGAGACACGGATGAGATCTACACGATGTTAGACGATGAGCAGAGTCAGAGACAGCTATTGGCCGGTCGGGTCAATATGTTGTTTAGAGACAGACGTGCACATGCACATACACGTCATTTGATGGAGACTGAGGCTAGGATGTCTAGAGAGGCTTGGGGACGATCTATGGATGCGAGTGATCTTGCGTGTGCAGAGGTTATGTCACTACGCACCACAGTTCATGCACAGATGTCAGAGATCAGAGAGTTACAGTCAGCAGATCGTAGTAGACAGAGAGCGATTTTAGATTTGCTAGAGACAGACCGTAGGAGGCGTAAGGAGATGAGAGAGTTGAGGGCAGCTGATCGTGCTCGACAGCAGCAGATTATTCAGACATTGACTGTTATGCAGACACTACAAAGAGAGATGATTCCACTTCAGGGACTGGTCACTACACTGCAGGGGCAGGTGATAGCCTTACAGGGATAGGTGATGGCATTACAAGGACAGGTTTTTACTGCATTACAAGGACAGCAGGGACCCGCTGGGGGTCCTGCACAGCCAGAGCTGCCAGAGGAGGCTGGTAGCAGTTCTTAGATTAGACTTTGTTATGGCTAGTCATTTTGTATATAGCCTACTAAGTATTACGGGTTTAATCCCGGCTAGTAAGGCTTAGGGTTGTATTTTAGTTGTAACTATGATCATTTGTATCTGAACCCTTCATGAATGTTTTTACAATATAAATATATGGAATAGGTTGTATTAGGTCACGTTTGTAATCAATTTGTTTATGAATGAATGTCGATTTGTTATGATCATGGTTGAATACAATCAGTTTTACATTTCACTATGTGATGTGATCTCACTTATTATCCTGGATATGTCCATGTCACGTAAGATTAATAGAAATCTAACGGGTATTGTATTTTCTTGTGATTGAAGAAAATGGCACCAAAACAAGCCACAAGGTTAACACCGGTCACAACAACACCAACCCTGTGGTATATCCTATATCATAACACGGGGTCAATTCTTGGATTTGGCTAGTTTCTTAGAGAGAGAAACACTTGAGAGAGAATATCTTAGAGAGAGAAAGTGTTTTCTATGAAATGAAATTATGACTAGCTTACCTCTTCCAAAGTTGGAAGAGGCTATATATAGTACTTACAATATACCGGGTATTCGTACCCGACTTAAAACCGAAAAACGTACTATTAACTATTCAGCTACGAGCTATAATAAACAGTAAAATACACGGGGTGACCGAGTCTTTTTCTAATATCTAACAATTTTCCCCCTAAAGGAGTCACCCCTGAAAAAACCAAAACTTTAATCACTTCAGTCTTTAAGCTCGGTAGACAGTTTAATATCTTGTACATTAGGGATAGTAATCTTTTGATTCATCCTTACGCTTGTCTTGACTGTGAATCTTTGAGCTATCTTGAGATCATCGCCCAAACATAATCTTCATCATCTTGTAATGGATCGCCATCTGTGCCCTTGTGAATGAAACACATGACAATCAGAGTTGCGGAAGCTTGGACACCTTTATGAGGTCTTTCATAACATCATAACAAGTGTAGGTCGTGTCTTGGCATTCGGTTATTTACTTGACATCTCAGGAACTGGGAATTTCCATCTCCATCTCCATCTTTAAGATATCCTGTAATGAAACAGTTAGTAATAAAGAGAAAATTGATTTGAAAAGACAGTCTAAGTGTTTCTTATGAAAGAATTTTGTAACACTTCGAGAGTTTTGATTGTTTGTCAAATGATAAATAACCGTCATTCATATACATGGGAACAAGATTTGATTCACACATAATCGCACCAATGTTTTCTTTCCAGTTGACACAAGTTTGATTCTTGTAGAATCGCACAAGTCACCTACCTAGAGCTTGTTTGATGTTGGCTCTAGCAGGATTTCCATCTTCATTGTGAAAAACTATCGTTTCACTCGGATGTTCTGGCAATATCACAAGGATAATGCGTAGGACTCTTAGGATAGACTTGTTTCCACAGTGTGTGAAAGACAAGAGAATTGGATATGTGTCCTAATGAGATTAATTGACGATCTCTTGGCTCTAGACTCAATAGTGCGTTTTGGTTTTAGTAATCGGAGGCTGGAGCAGACTGCCACCTGTTCAATATCAACTAACTCGGAGTGAGAAAGTCAATAGATAACGTGTTTTGTCTCCGTGAGAAATGAAACAGAAATCTTTTGAAAGATTCTGAGTGGCTAGGGAGGGTTGTGCATTGCATCACTGGGTCCATGATGACGATCTTCAATGTCAGCAATCATCTTAGTGATTCTGGCAGCATATGAATTGACCCGGTTTCTGCCTAAGTGAATGGAGGGCTTCTTTCTTTACACCCTTTATCTTTACAATTCTTTTTAATTCTTCAACCCCTTCACGCTTTACGAGACTTCATGACTAGAAAAAACCCTTTTGTTGGGTTTATTCAGTACTAGGCACTCATCTCAGTCGGCACTTTTTCCTTATTCTTACTTTTACTCCTTTTTTCATGTCATACCTAAGGACTTCTACACTAACTAGTGGATTGTCCCTGGGTAGATCCCTCCGGTTATGGCTGGATCATTGGGAATAGTACCTAACCTTACCAACCTTATAACTCCAATTAAGTAAAATGCATGGTCGGTCTTTTGGTACAGTTCTCCTTTCCATAAAACCAATTGAAAATTCAATTAAGGTACTTATGATATAAATATCAAAGCGTTTAGTACCTCGATTGTTTTTGACATTTTTCAGAAACGCTCCCCCTCAAAATGTGCTTTCGGTATTTGAAATTATTTAGCGACGATTGGGCAGAGGTATATGAGTCCTAATAATCACCTGTACTTTATTATACACATATTTTAATCACATTTTCTCCCCTTATCAAAAATTTTATACCCTTAGACATTTTGGATATCAATTGATTTAAATATGTTATAAAATTTGGGAGAAAAGTGTGGACTTAATTCGCAAGACGTGTAAGAGACATGTAATTGCTCCCCCTCAATCGTTGAGGGATATAAATTACTCCTACACCTAGTCATCAAAAAGATTTAAACTACTACCTAACGTACATGATAATATCTTTCATAATAAGGAGATAACATGACCTTTTTATTGAACGAGGATGACGTCACGTTGTTCTGTTTTGATCAGCCTTTAGGTCAATATCTCTTTCTTCCTCCAACAAAGCTTTCTAGACTTTGATAGATCCTTCTGATCTGTAGTCTTTTCTCGATTGCAGTGATGAAGTCTTTGCTTCTTCTCTTGTCATCCTCTGACCACTTCCTAGTCTCCATGCCCTTATTATACTCGTACAGATGAAAGTCTTTAACCATGTGGTCCAGCTTTCCATGAACTAATGTCAACGACCCATCACTAAACTTGTGAATTCATTCACCTCATCAACTTTCTTTGATCATTTCTGTCTCAGAACAACGCTCTTGTCTTAGGGACTATCTATATAATCTTCTATTGAAGTAATATTCGTGCAGCATCCCAATTGGACAGTTCCAGGTTGATCTTTGTTTGTAACTTCTCATCTCGAGCGTAAGATCCCACACGATTCCTGATCACCAGGTTTCTTATCCACATGTTGACTGCCATGTGAAGACTAGTCTTGTCTGTCTTGGGGAGATGGTTGAGCTTTTCTTTGAATATTGAGGAGAACAAATCTTCAAAATCATTTGGATGCAGATTTTTTGAAATCCTTTTCCCGAGATATTGTATTCTTGTAATCAGCTGGTCGAAGTATTATCTCACTTAGATAGTTGTATCATATGTTCAAACACTTTTTGACACTGATCACACTGAGAATTCGCATCTGCGATCTGACTGCTTCATGATAGAGGACTCACTTGTGTTTCTTGCCAACTCAGGGCCCAGGGCAACACAGAGTATATCTCGATTAAATCTGGCATGTGTGGTCGTTCAAGAACCTTAAGGAGAGCATCATCAATTTGTTCCTAGATAAATATCAACACCGTAGAACTTAGATCTTATTGAAGCCCAACACACAGCAAGAGAGATCAGTCTTCTTCCTTCAGACATCTCTATGTACCAATCTTGCCATTCTTAGCTAAAGGGCCGATGAATGAGAGTGATTTCAGGGAGAGATGTGGTGATTGATGTAGCTTCCTGTGTTGATTGGTGGAGGATTAACCAGTAAGTGACGCTTTGAAGTTGGAGACTCTGTGCGGGAGAACTCACTGGAGAGTTGACGTTACTGTCTGATGACTAGGATCAGGTCTAGTGGAATCAGACTCCTCTCTAGCTTAAGATTCTCCTGATCATCTAAAATGGGAGGAAATGGAAGGAAAGTAATCTATTACATGTTAAAAGACATAATTATCCTTGTTTTTTTAACTTGAAACCTCTCAAACATGGGTATAATTATAATTTAATCAACTTTTTTCTATTCTTTTCCTTTAACTCAAGAACATAAATACTATTTAAATTTTTCTTTCCATTTCTTTTCTTTTCCTTCCCCAGATCGTCACTCAAGTGACTGCTAATGTGAACAATGCGAATGGAGGAAATGGAAATGGTAGGAACGATGGATGTTCCTATAAGACTTTTACTGCTTGTAACGCTAACGAGTTTGATGGAAAGGGTGGTGCAATAGCACTCACCCGTTGGATAGAAAAGATGGAGTCGGTGTTCGAGAACAGTGGTTGTACTGCGAATCAGAGAGTGAGGTACGCTGCTAGTTGTTTTGTGAATAAAGCTTTGACTTGGTGGAACACATAAGTCTAAGCGAGAGGTCGTATAGCTGCAATTGGTATGAGTTGGAATGAATTTAAGGCGTTGCTTGTAGAGGAGTTCTGTCCAAGCAACGAGATAGAGAAACTAGAGAATAAGTTTTAGAACCACACTATGGTAGGAGCCAATCATGTCGCCAACACTGACATGTTCCATGAACTGGCTAAACTAGTTCCTCACTTAGTTACTCCTGAATCTTCCCGTATCAAGAGGTACATCCATGGATTGGCACCTCAAATCCGTGGTATGCTTAGGGCGACCCAGCCAACTACTATTTAGAGTGTTATATTGACGGCTGGAATACTCACTGATGAGCCTGTCCGTTGTGGGACATTGACTAAGGAAAATGATAAGAGGAAGGAGATGGAGGAATCAAGTAGGCAAGGGAGTACCTGGAAAGACAATAAGAAATCTAAGACTGGATCGGGGTATGTGGTGACATTTCCTCCTAAGAGTGACAATGTGAACACCTACCCTAAGTGTGCTAAGTGTTATACTTCCCACCCAGAGAATGCACCTTCTAAGTTGTGCTATAACTGCCAGAAACCGAGTCATTTTGCGAGACAGTGTTAGGCATCAATTAGGCAAGTGGCGCCTGTGAATGCGGTGAAGATAGGACAGAATCAGAGGGCATGTTATGAATGTGGGAGTCTTGACCATCTTCGCTATGATTGCCCCAAGTGGAAACAAGCAACTATACCGGCAAGGAACCCGTTGGCTTTGGAGGGAAACAAGAACACCCGAAACAATGGGAACCAAGCAAGAGGAAAGGCCTTTAATGGAAATGTTGTAGAGGCTCTTCAGGATCCCAAAGTTGTGATGGGTACATTTTCTCTAAACAATTAATTTGGTACTGTTCTTTTCGATTCTGGATCTGATTTTAGTTTTATTTCTACTGAGTTTGCGCCTATACTAAATGTTAAACCTTGTATTGTAAACCCTGGTTATGTGATAGAAATAGCTGATGGTAAGAGTGTATAAGTTGATAGGATTATCCGTGATTGCAAACTAGAACTAGGAAATTCCTTGTTCACTATAGACTTGATACCGTTGGGTCATGGAAGTTTTAATGTGATTGTGGGGATGGTCTGGTTGTCCAAGAATAAGGCTGTTATAGTATGTCACGAGAAAGT
Source organism: Tanacetum coccineum (assembly GCA_026074375.1). Classification (NCBI taxonomy): domain Eukaryota; kingdom Viridiplantae; phylum Streptophyta; class Magnoliopsida; order Asterales; family Asteraceae; genus Tanacetum; species Tanacetum coccineum. The sequence goes on from BQNB010000237.1 coordinate 82,484, forward strand.
AATAGAGATACCAATAGATGAGGGTGGGATACTTCGAGTTCATCGGGAACGTATTTGGAAAGCCGCTAAAGCCCTAATAAATGTTAATGTATATGAACCTAGGATAAGTGATATACCCGTGGTGCGAGGTTTTACCGATGTGTTTCCGGAAGACTTATCGGGGCTACCACCGCAGCGACAAGTTAAGTTTCGTATAGACTTAGTTCCTGGAGTGACGCCGATCGCGAAGTCTCTATATCGTTTGGCACACTCATAAATGCAAGAATTGTCTGGTCAACTTCAAGAGTTGCAAGACAAGGGTTTCATACGACCTAGTCATTCGCCGTGGGGAGCACCGGTGTTATTCGTGAAGAAGAAAGATGGATCTTTCCATATGTGTATCGACTATAGGGAGCTGAACAAAATAACTATTAAAAACCGTTATCCACTCCCTAGGATTGATGACTTATTTGATCAGCTGCAAGGAGCATGTTATTTCTCTAAGATATATCTTCGGTCAGGATATCATTAGCTACGTGTGCATGAGGATGACATTCCAAAGACCGCATTTCGAACGAGATATGGACATTTTGAGTTTACGGTTATGCCATTTGGTTTGACCAATGCACCAGCGGTCTTCATGGATTTAATGAACCGGGTGTGCAAATCGTATTGGTATGTGCTTAATTACACATACCATTTTCCACTATAAACGGACTTAAACGACTAAAAACGTACCAAAAATACATTGTATTTGTATGTTTGCATTTGTATTGTAAGGAGAAACGGATATTCAAGAAAAGGAGCAAAAAGAAAGCCAAAAACAAACAAATCCAAGCACGGGAAGGAAAGGACCAAGTCAAGTCGAAGTCTAAAGTCATCCGCATGAAGAAAATACAACTTGAGGGGCTAAAACTGCCAAGCCTAAAGTTGTATTACAAAAGATTAAAAAGACAAGGGCCAAAACTGCCAACCGGGCAGAGATTACAATTAAGTTATAAGACTTCAGGGGACCAAACTGCCTACTCCCCCAAAAAGTCTTCTTTCCCGCCCCAAATCCCAGTTACAACTTGTATGTCGCCCCATACCTTCTCCCCTGCAAAACCACTTCTCACCCTAGCCAAAATCATTTCATCCACCCTACTACTTCCCCCCAGCTGTATAAAGTCCATGTTGGCAATCCCTCTCCATTCCCAAAGCATTTCGATGGTTGAGATTGTCTCCAAAGAAGCTCAAAAGAAATCAAAGGCTGGGATTTGCTTTAGACTCTCCTCACACAACAAGCACACTTGTTTTTATCTCTACAAAGAAGCACAAGCTGCAAGTCCAAGACTTCGGCTATAAATAGAGCTTTTTGTAAGCCTTTGAGGCATCTTAGTTTAATCTAGTTTTAATTTTTAATATAACTTAGCTTATTTTTAGTTATTTTACAGCTTTTATTTCCAGCTTTGTAACACTTTCAAGATTAATGCAAGTTTGAAGTTTTTAAATCAATACCAGTGTTAAGTTTCTTAATCATATTGTTTTGTGTTCAAAGAGCTCTCAATACAGCTTGTTTATAAGCTGTTTTCATTAAGTAAAAATAAAAAGTTAAGTAGTTAAGAGAAAATCAAAAATATCACTCTCAAATATACCACAGCTTATGTTATGGATGATAAGCCAGTTCTGGATGGGCTTATGGACTCTCACTAGCTTGTTTTATACAAGCTAGAGCTTGTAGATTCCTTGATTGACCCTGTTTTGAGCAAGGGTTTTTGTAAGTCTCTCTCTTTTCTTACATTTCTTATTTACTGTTCTTAGCTAGTACTGTTAGTTTATTTAATACAACTGTCAGTTTTGAGTTAACACTGCTAGGCCATTTCAGCTTATTTAAGTGCTTATTATTTATTGAAATTTGCTTATAAGTGTTTTACTTTGTTATTTGATAATCTGTTTTTAATTAAGTTTGAAATAAAAAAATGATTTTACCAAATATTAAGGTCTGTTTTGAACAAGCAGTACTAACTCTAAGTTAATACTGCTAGTTCATTTTTGGAACAGTACTAACTTAAAGCTACCAGTACTAACTCCAAGTTAGTACTGGTAGTTAATACTGGTAGTACTGCTGTTAGTACTGTTGAGCTTATCTTATTTTATTTAGCTTAATTGCTTTTTGTATTTGCTTATTTAGAGTTAGTTTAGCTTATTTGATTTGTCTTAAGTTTATTTGAGCTTATTCGTGCCTTAGTGTAGAAGTTTTAAGTGTTTTTGCCATTTCTAGCTTTTGTTTTTGTTCCAGCTTTTTCTCTTTGCTATTTTTATGTGCTTTTTAATCTATTCTTGGTTGCTTATATCTTATGCCTAAATGCTTTATTAGGGTAGTTAATTTACTGTTTAGCTTATGTTGCTTATTTCTTGTTTCATTTGTTTGTTTTGTTTAAGCTAGCAGTACTAACTTAGACCAACAGTACTAACATATAACTAGCAGTACTAACTTCAAGTTAGTACTGGTAGTTAATACTGGTAGTACTGCTGTTAGTACTGTTGAGCTTATCTTATTTTATTTAGCTTAATTGCTTTTTGTATTTGCTTATTTAGAGTTAGTTTAGCTTATTTAATTTGTCTTAAGTTTATTTGAGCTTATTTGTGCCTTAGTGTAAAAGTTTTAAGTGTTTTTGCCTTTGCTAGCTTTGATTCTTGTTCCAGCTTATGTTCTTTGTTTAATTTTTATGTGCATTTGCTATTAGTTTTAGCATCAAATCATTCCTTGTCATATTCAAACACCAATCATCAATCGTCTTTCGATTTTCCATTTCTAGCCTCGTTGGGACATAACGACCCGGGAACACTCTATACTGCTTCCGGTTTTATTGATTTCGTAAATCTTGATCCTTGTGTTTATTTATATTTATATATATATATATATATAAAGGATTAGTTTTTGCGAGTCATTTTGTCGCAAATGTTAAAAGCATGTGTTAAGTGAATATCAAGGATTTTAATGACTTGCTATATAGAAGGTTATGAATCACTAGTGAGAATGAGTTCTTTGTTGAAACCAAAATAATTTTATTATAAATTGAGAATTTGGTTTTATAATTTTATAACCTTATTTGTTATGCTAAATTTTGACACTTAATTTATTAGTTCAAATTCAAGTGTTTGAATTTAAAATTATTCATTCTCATATTATTCGTTTGTGGTTCATTAGTTTAAAACCTTCATAAATGTACATTGCAATTAGAGACATTCTTTGAGATGCTTTTTTATTATTTTTTAATTTCAATTATTTTAACAAGTAAAAACTCTCTTATAAAGATGTGTACATTTTCATGAATGACATTGAATAAAAAAATATTTTTTTTCTTCAGTTCTGTTTTGTTTCGTTAATATTGATGATTATAGAGTGTACTTGATGAGAATCTCTTATGTATTAAGGCAGAGTTTTATAAAATGCAAATAAACCATTGAGATAAGATATTGGGTCAATTAGGGAGTGAAAGTGTATTATGATAAGCACGTTATATTAATTGCCCCAATTTATATGTCCTATGTTTGGGGAATAAAGTTGTAAAATCACTTAAGTAAGCCTTAACCAACTCAATTAAATGGTATTACATAAAAAGGAAATTGTACATTTATGAACATGGTTCAATGTATGGACTGTGATTTAGTATCAATCATTACTTATGAACCAAGACATTTAAAGAAACCCCTAATAACATGACATAAATATCTAATATCTTTATTTACGGTCTATTAGTTGGGACTAACAAAGCAACCAATTTAAGGGTTATTAATTTCTAATCCTATTAAACTATTGTCCTATTTAAAGATATTGAATCATTGACTATTAATTTATAAAGCGCCTTACATGTTATAAGTAATGGAAAAATCCGTGGGAGTATGTGGTTTAAGATAATTAATAAATGATTCTACTTTCAAGGTACATACAAATGTATTGAAGAACTTGAAGTAGTCATGTCATCTCATGAAGATAAATCACCACATATATTAATAATCTCATAATGTTTTAACTGATTAGCTATTTTGTAATTCCTATTCTTTTAACAATACCATTATTTGTAACAAGTTAACTTATTGGCGTAAAGTCATTAATTATAAGTTAATTTATTTTATTCAATTGATGTTAGTAACTTGCGGGTTGTCTAAATACTCATAACCCATTATAACGCAAGTTGGTCTACTAATGTAAACCCAAAAGAAACATCAAATAATATCATTATATCTTGTCACATAATGTTGTAATAAAAGGATTGTTTTTATAATAAGACATTTTATTTTATCATAAAATTATGTCATAAGTCATTATTTTAGTAGTTTATTATAATTCTACAACAATGAATGACTAAACTAAGGTTCTATGAATTTGAAATATTGTTTCAATCACTTAAGATCCAAAAGATGTCATAACATCATAGACATCATAATGTGTACTATGGATCTACAAAGAACATTATGAGCGTTCTAAACACCTTCTAATGTTTGAACTTCTTGATAAATAAATTTTTACTCCCCATCAATTGTATATATTGTTAAAGTCAATTTTGTGGTGTCATAAGATAAGTTTTAAATTAAGACTGTCAATCGTTTCAAAGAAGAATAACCATAAATTACTTGGTTACTTACATCCTACTTTGTTTATTGTAAAAACTATCATGATGCATTTTCATGTTTCGACTATATCATTTTTATGGTGTTATTGATAATTTTCTTAATAACACAAATGTCAGTATTTTATATCTCAATACCAAGTATGTTAAAGGTTGAGAGAATGTTGAAGAACATTGTCATCAAGTATATTTGTACACCGATTTAATGTATTATGTTACTTATGATAGGTTTTTCACCCAAGCTCTTATTCGAGTATAATTACCGGTATGGGATTATTTGATAACCTTTACAATCAAGGATCATACTTGTGTTCTTCAAATTATGTTAAAGGTTTGCTATTCTCATTATTGTGCACATTACGAGATCTTATGAGCAAACAACTTATGGTGGATCATGTGAATGGTTTTATTTTATTACCATTATGTTTTTTTTATTCATATTCATTATGGCTTATAATAATCATTCTTTATTTAGAAGAGCTAATTGTATAATCGGTAGGTGATGTAGTCTAACAAAATGAGATAACACAAATCGACCCTGTTGATTCATACGAATACCAAGATTGATTCTTCTAACAATCGTTGATTCACACGAATACCAATTATTAGGATAATTTTAGCAAAACGGCCAAAATTAGACTTTTATTATTTCTTGAACTGAATAGCTAGAGTTACAATATAGTTATTAAATAGGAAAGCAAAACTGAAACGGGCCTTAAAAGACAAACGGGCCGAAAGTTATGCTAAAAACAAAAGTCTAATATTCTCGAAAAAACACGAAAATGTAAATAACTCCTAAAATATAATGATTCAAGGCTCGAAACTCACGTTACTACGGTGTTCTCCTCGTTCCAAGCTTTGAAACGGCTGGTCGTGGGCCTGAAACGGATTATCTGAGCCCAAGTTATGCCCTTTTGAATAAAGGGCCTTTCTTCACACGATCTTGGGCCTCCAGAAATAAAATGGCCCGTTCTTCAATACTTGCATCAATCATTGATTTAACGGCTTCAAAAAAAATCAATCATGTTAAAATGTTTTGAGCTCCATATAAACCTATACTACAAGTCTTCAAGAAGCACAGAAGTTTGTTAAGCTTAAAAAAACTAGTCCATTTCGAAAAGAAGTAATACATACATATTTGCATCAAAATATTTAGAGTTTTTAACTTTTGAAACATTCTTACGTACAACAACTATGTAAAATCATCTTTTTCCCAATCAGCTACTTATGTAATTACAACTTTAAGCACTTTATTGTGAAAAAATATTCATAACACGAATCACATGTAATGCAGGCATAGGAACATATCGACCAATAAGACAAAGTTATTGTTACTAACGCTATTTGATATTTGTCTATATACATTTCAGGGATGTTTGGGTTAGCTTGTTTTTGAGCTTATTTAAAAAAGACAATAAGCTTGAAGAATGAAACGTATTTAGAGATTACGAGCTTATTTGTATCGTATTTACAATGACTATTTAAAATTACATAGATTGAGAGGTATTTAATAGCAGGGTATAGGTAAATGGTGAACAATTACCTTTATATACAATAACGAAGCAAACGATGGCGTTTTAGGATGCAAAAATGAGTCATTTTGAGGGTGGGATCGATCGGGTGTGAGTAGGTTGGCTAAAATACGTCGTTTTTGGGTCAAACGACGTTGTTTTGGGATGGTTTTGATTGTTTGAAATTGCTACTAAACTAAACGATGTCGTTTTGCATGTTTAAAAATTGCCATATATAAGCGACGAAAACAACTGACGAGCACCTGTAAACAAAACCAGACACACTGTTGGTTCTCGACCAAGAACGTTGAAACGTGAATCGATGGTTGCATGTAAGTCATTGATTCTGTTGGAATTTATCATATTAGACATGTTATATAAATGAGTAAAACGCAGCGGATAAAAGATCACGTATAGCATACAATTAATTAACATAAACACAAAACTACCTTGTTTACCTTTGTTGTGGTTATTGAACATCAAACGAAAACTCCTTTTCTTAAACCCTAAATCGAACCACCTTATGAAACAATATAGACATTCTAAAGTAAAAATCCTCTATGGTTTCACACACACGTTTATTAGCAATTCAATTAGAATGTTAGTTCTTAAACAATAAGCAAAGTTAATCACTTGGATCTTTAACCAAAACAAATCCATTTACTTAGGGGATTTAGATCGGCTCAAAAAGGAGAAAGGAGAAGAAGAAGAAAAACTTTGCTTAGGGCTTCAAGATTAGAAAATAATGAATAAGGGTTCATTATATATAGGCTAATAACTTGGCTTGCAAGCAAAGCAATCTCAATCCTATCGAGAGTCTATAACCGATCATCCCATAGGGGGAGGGGAATTCTAGAATTTTCCTTTTCTTGATTTTACACGGGAGTCCTCCTATTTAATAACTAACATCCATTAGTTAATTCCCGTTAAGCAACTCTTTAGTTAACGACCATTATATCTTATTGTTTAAATGATAATTAATATAATACTTTATATATATTATTTACATTATGTAAATTGAATCTAAACGTAACGTGTGCGACCCCATATGCTCACACTTTCCGGACATATATTTATTTGTGATATGAACATATCCCAACAGATTCTTATTTATCCGGCTGATTATTCGGTGATGGTATTGAGAATTATGGGTTTGTGGTTTAGCCGTTTGAACTTTTAATTATTTTAGGGGTTTTGGTCGTCATGATACGCCTGACGTTCTACGGTGTGTGTTCGGTGTTGTTTCGTAAGTTAAAGTTGCTGGATGTTGTAGTTTTTCATGGATTTTTTTATTTATTTGTTTAAATCTAGGATTGTTTCGCGGATCTTGGTCGGGATGATGAGTAGGACAATTGATTTGGGCTGACGTACCATGATAGGTAGATAAAAATGTGGTTAAAGGTGTTAGGGTTTATGTTCATCATTGATTGTTAAGCATTAGTTGTTGCATTTTGTAGTTTTACAATATTTTGTGGATTTAATCAGGATGCGGTTGTTGCATGTTGTGGCTTTGCTGTTATTTGGTTGGTTTAGCTATATCATTGATGGTATTTTGTTTCATTTACTTTTTCTGTTGATTTTTTGCTTATTAAGTGGAGGTTAGGTTGTAGATTATGGTGTGTTATTTGTTGAAATCAGGTGAAAAAACCGGTATATGTACGACATAAAAATATATGGGCAGTGGTTTGTTTGGTTTCGATATGGAGGTGACAGGTTTTCTGTCTTGGGTTACCTTGGTTTGGTTTTCTAGAAATGTAAAAAAAATGCCCGCTGAAGCTGAGACAAGCATTTTGGTCAGGTGAAATGGTTTATGGTTTATGAATTGAGAAAAGGAGAGAGTAACGTATGTAGAGCCTAGAATTAGTGTAATCCCATGTGATTTAATTAGTTGTGGTGTTTTATATCACGCTTAGACTAACGGCCGTTGTTGGTAGCGTGTAGGCGATGCCCTTTTTATTTCTAACAAATATAATTTTTTTTGTGTTGCCAGGTTTAAAAAACCTTTCAAAGAACCTGCAACTCATGTAAGATATTATAATTTTGCTATCAGTCTCTGGAACCTTATGTTTTCAGAGATTGTTGATAAGTTTTATAGCATCTTACATGACGTGCGTGAAACGCCTATTTTTCGACTCCAAAATTGACCAAAAATTTTAAAAAAATTGCGGAAAGGACATACCAAAACGGACCTACTGTTACACTTTAATAAACTGACATAAATATATTACCATTCCTCCCTTGAAAGTATCTTTAACATAAAATAGACTCTAATAAGATTGGTATTAGTCTAAATAGCCCCTCTGCATCTAAATTGGACCCATTCCCTGTAGAACTTTTTAAAGTAGTAATAGTCTAAAAATAGACCCTTTTCACTCTAAAGAAGACCCATTTCCTACATACCCTTTTAAAGTTAGTAATAGTCTAAAATAGACCCTTTTTAGTCTAAGGAAGACGCATTCCCTGCATATCTTTTAAAGTTAGTAATAGTCTAAAAATAGACCTTTTTGCATCTAAAATAGACTCATTCTCTGCACTTGTATATTTTGACCCATTTTCTAAAAAACAACTTGAACCACTTTGACAATACACAAAATTTCTAGATTTCATTAACACGACATAAAACATCATTCTTATAAGAAATCATGGTCTAAAAGACCCATAAACACATACTTTACGGGGTTTGCCAAACACCTGTTTTGACCCGTTTTCATACACTATAACACCAAACTATAACAAATGACTTTAACACATTTCAACTTCACTTTTACATGATACTTTGACACTTGACAACATTTATTAACAAACCGTTTATGACACTTGGGGGTTCAACCTTGATTTGAGCTCGGTACTAACACTAAGCTCTTAGGCACGTTGCAATACACTTTCAACCCTATTACTCTTCTAATCCGCACTTCCAATTCTACGCCTTAATCCAAGCAAAACCTTCACCGCAAGAACCTACAAAACATGTACAACTATAACGGTAAGCGATAACGCTTAGTAAGCAAAACGGATATAACATAGCATTATACATCATTCATCCATATAAGCATCATATTCATCCAATTTCTAGTCCAACGGACTAAATCATAACATTGCTTGCATAAAGCACTTAAACCATAATCATCCACATTATAACACATATATCAATACTTTAACCATCTCTATAACAACTCACCTAGTCTTCACATACCTTAACTAGTTCCATACTAGTCTAACACATACTTGGCTAGTTATGCCAAACTAGCTCCTTATTCTTGGTTAATCCAAACACCATAAACCCCAACATCCAATTCCATAGCACAATCGTACACATAACACATATATATCAAAACTCAATATAACAACATGTTATAATCATTTTACTTACCTTGGCTCCAAGCTAAGTTTATTAAGTATCATCATCATCATCATCCTTGCTTCCTAAACCATAACACAATTCAAAAATACTATATACATAATTAACACACTATAACCATGGTTTATACAGCCATTAGCTTACCTTTCAACATCTCTAATCATCATATGATCATATCTTGATCATATGATGAAAACCCACAAAATTACTAACTTTGATTAAATATAACTTAACTCGTAGTTACTATAAACTCATTAGATTGCTTTAAAACACCTTTTACCCAAAACCCCCAAATTATCTCAAGAACCCTAATTCATAATTCTCAATTAACTCAAGATTAAAGGTACTTACTTGAGGTGGATTATTGCTATGACTCCTATACTTGGATTGGAACTCTAATATCTTCACAAAATCATCAAAGGTAGAGCTGCTTTTCTTCTCTTCTTTCTTGTCTTGGGTCGACACATATCACACCACACCACATAAATGGAGAAGTTTGTGGAAAGTCTAGGAATTTCTAGATATGAGGTGGGTGAAAGTTTGGCCACTTAACACCTTTGGTCCCTCAAGTCTTCTTTCTTCCTAGTTGGCTACATTAACTTTCTATAACAAATATAACTTATACATTTGACTTTAGGTTTGACTATCGGGTTTGACCAACCAATCACGTAATACATTCTAACTAATAAAGTCATAGTCAAACTTACCCAATGGCCTTTTCGTTATTAAATACTTAAAACCCGATTTTTGGGTGTTACAAATCTACCCCCTTATTTAGATTTTGTCCCCGAGATCCCTTCGTCTAATATTAACCAAAACTTGGTTGCATTTTACCCATCATTCCATTTTAGCATTTTCAAACATATACTCAACTAGTTGCAACAGTCTATATGGTTTTGTAACTCTAGCCATGCTATAACATAACAATTACCCTTAACCCATTCTACTTCTCGCTCATTTCTATCACATTTACACTCTTTCTAATGACAAACGTCGTTTAAGTGACATTTTACCATTGCCAACCTATCATTTTAGTTAACTCAATTCTTACATAACGCTCTTAATTAATTTTATTCTACATTTCCAATCAAGGACTATATGTCACTTGAGAAAATTATACTATCTTGACTTTACATAAGTCAAACATTAACTAATACCTTCGCATACTACCGTAACCATTCTACTATTCCATTAACGCTTTCACTTTAACACCTCGTTCTTTCTACTTCTTTCTAAGAATTTTTGTCAAGGACTATAAATCACGTGGGAAAATTTAATACTTGACTTCATAAAGTCAAACCTTAGCTATTACATTCTAAATTCGCATTAGGGTGCTAATGATACTTAGTGACAACCATAGTCATTACTCACATCTACACCATGCCATAAGGCATACTATAACATCAATTAAAACTCTTATCCATTGATCTATACTCTTCAACGCCTAAAGACATAGGTTTCTTATAAAGTCTCTACTAAAAGTTGCATTCTAATTCTTATTCCGCCTATCTTATTTACTACGATGTTTAACTAATTTTAGACTCTCGTTTTCTACTTCTTTAATCCTACTCATGCCATGCTGAGAATACATAAGCCCACTCATTCATACTTCTTTATTTACATTGAGAGGCGTCCCAATCAATGTAAATAAGGAAATATAAAATTATGGTTCGGCGATTCACAATTTCTTTTATTTAAATGAAGAGGCGTCCCAATCCATTTAAATAAGGAGATTATGAATCATCCTACTTATACACTTTCGACATAACACTACTATTCTTATTATCCGCTTTAACTTTCAACCTTTCATACTTCGCATTCGTTGACAAAAGTCAAACGCTTTCCACTTTCCACTTTTCTAGCCTTAGATCCATTTTACTATAATATTTTCCCGCGAAGGAACTATTACACATGCCAAGGAAGTAGGAAATTCTTGCCGATGAAGGCAAATTTAATCATCCCGAAGGATTTTTATAACATTCACTCACTTACTCGGGGCTATAACACATCCCGTAGGATTACTATAACACATCCATCCGAAGGATTTCTGTAACAATCACTATAACACTTCCCGAGTCATTTATAATAACATAATGCATCCAAGCTATTAACACACTAACACATTTTACACATTCTATTATTCATGTACTTTTGTCATTAAGTACATTTTACCAATTCCCATTTCTTATTGCCTTAAGCAATATCCACACACACTTTTACGTCTATTTTTAGTTCTTGACAAGATTTATATAATGCTTGTCTGTTTTACAATGCATACGTTTTCTATGTGCCCTCACAACACACTATTACATTTACCCATCAACCCTTGTTGACTACATTCTTTATCCATATCATATTCAGTCTACCTGACTTTTCCCGCATATAAACCTTACACGGATTTATTCTCAATAACCTCATTTAACTCACCAAACATATTCCAAGATGTTAACATGATTCTATTCATGTTTTACAACTCATCTAGTGTATTTTATATTATTTAAGATCTCTAGCGCAACCAATTTCGTGTATCACCTCTATTAATCACTTTTACACATTTTTTGCTATCACATTTTTCTTATCATTATGTAACATGATTTCACCTTCTCATTATCATATACTTAAGCCTCATCGCATATTCTATATTCATGCATTGGGTACTTAAACCTATTTCTTTCGATCTCTATTACTACACACTTTCAACAATTATTAGGCATGAAACACTATTTGACCATATATTGGTCATTAGTTCCCACATAAATCATACTCATTTGCTTAGACATTAATTCAAATTACTTACACATCTTTATTCACACAAACCTATAACTTACCTACGACACTAACAACAAGTGTCACCACACTATAAAACGCGCTTTAGCTATGTCGTCTATGGCTCATAGAATCTCAAACATCAACGCACATCAATTTTAACTCTGCTCTAAGCAATTCAAAACATATCACGTACCTTCCATAGCAATTAAACATATATTAGCCAACCATAGACTTTTATCACATAAACACATATTATCATACTAACACTTACCCGACAAGTGTTATCATCCTTAATCACAATCATATCCTATTATCATATCATTTAATGTCTAAGCATCATCATCCTCATAGCCGCAAGCACTTAATCAACCTCATAACTAAGGCATACGCTTCTGCACTACCTACACTTACGGCAAACACATCTACGAGTGGTCTAAGTTTAGGCAACTTATCATGGAAACCTACTTCACTTAGACCGAAGTTCTGATACCAAGTTGAAACGCCCCTTGTTACACTTTAATAAACTAACATAAATATATTACCATTCCGCCCTTGAAAGTATCTTTAACATAAAATAGACTCTAATAAGATTAGTATTAGTCTAAACAGACCATTCTGCATCTAAATTGGACCCATTCCCTATAGAACCTTTTAAAGTTAGTATGTAACACCCCCAAAATACGATACGCAGCGGAATACAACATTTGGGGTGCTACTTCATAATACATGCACACGAGTCCCAGTAAACGTTCAAAGATACGTTTATAAAACACAATTTCATTTATTGGAAGGATCAGAGTTACATAGGTCCCAATACCAACGTAGAAATTTATTTCTAAACTTCACAACACGACCTGATTTCTAAAACATTTATTTAGTTTATGACACTGCTTCACCGAGACACCGTCCTTGATATCCGCATTTCGTCCCATCCGAGCCATTAACAACAACAAACCTGAGATACATGCTTAAAAACATCAACAAAACGTTGAGTGAATTCATAAAGTTTACAAATAACAGTTGTAACGTATATTTGGTTCAACAAAACATATAACATTGCTCGTAAGACAAGTTATAAAATATTGATTTCCAACTAAATGAGCCCATGTACCGACACTTAACACATTCATCATGTAGGACAAAATTATGTCCGAGAAGTATGCCACTTCTCCTAATACTAACTACGAAATGTTCGTTTGACAGGGTGGTCACAACTTATTCAGACCCCGGATAGGGTTGTTAAACCAAATATATCTATTTAATGCATTAGCGTTCACCGTCAACAAGGCAACTAACGGTCACACAGTAAAAGGCATATACTCAATAGTGAATGAAATCATATTTATCATAAAAACACGTTGCGTTCTTATTTTCAAAACAAGCAAATATCCCCCTCGCGGGTTTAAAAACATTTAAAACACTTAAAAAGCAAGGTTGTGAACTCACCTTGGTCGAAGCCGAAGATTAAATAACCGAAAACAATCACGAACTGCTCGAGGACGAGCTCAACCGCGATCTATAATTTATGTCGTTCAATCATTATATCGTAAGATACGATCGGATAGTGCGCGCATAGCAACTATCATAATAGTATAAGTATACATATACATGTAATGAGAAATCCACCTGCGCGTCCTAGATCCTAAACTTCACATAATTGAGTTACGATCTTTCTTTTATTTATATTATAAGTCACTTAATCAAAAACTTTATATTTTTGGAAACTTTCTATTTTATGAAAGTTACTTTTCTCGGAAAGTTACCATTTTTAGTAAGTCTCGTTATCTAATTATATTTATAATAGTATTAATTTATCTTGTCGAACCCTCGACCTTCAACGTGGTTATCAATTACTCATATCGATATTATTTTTCGAGTATTACAAAAGTTTCTATTTTAGAATCTACCTCGTTCGTATTCATCGGTAAGTTTAAAATGTCTTACTCTTAGCAATGATAGCGTTCACTTACTTTTATTATACCCGACAAGTTTAGTATTAATCCGTTGACTTTCAAAACTCAACGCTAGACTTTGTTTGACTTTGACTTTTTATACATATTTTACACTTATATGCTATCAAATCTGACCCGCTCTAAACGACCCGCTATATCACATTTTCACGATTTGGACAAACAAGGGATTTTATGTAAAACGACATTCCGAACAACTTTTTAGTTTTAGCCGAGACCCGAAACTTGACAGAAAATGACCAAAATGCCCCTGCAAATTTCTGCAGGAACTTTGACATTTTTAGTAAAAACACAGACTTTTACCATGCGTTTTGACCCGTTATTACTCGATTTTAAGATCAGCGAGCCACGCGGCAAAGTAAAACATCATTCTGAGCAACTTTCGTGTTTCGCCGAAAGACCGAAACGGACTCAAAAGTGCTCAAAACGAGCTTCTAATTTCCTGACAGCAACCATTATTTTATACAAGTGCTGAGTTTTATACTTATAATATACATCTCGTTTTAGCTCTAACTTTTTTGTTATTTGGAGTTAGAAGCTCCATCTTATATCAAAACGATCGTCTAAATAAGCTTTATCATATTTTAAAGTCCAAAATTAGATTTTATGAAATCTTGATCCTCGTTTTTCGTGCCAAACTTTCTGCTCACATTTATATTTTATAAAACACTTTAAAAATTATTTTTAGGCTTTTAATCCAACTAGAGCATGTCTATAATGACATATAAACATCACATAAATAGCGTAATCGATTCACCATACGATCTAACCTAACCACGCAAGTTTTTCCCCATTTCATCACATATAATCAAATCGATAAAATAAACGAAACAATCGAAATAACCATAAAAAGAATACTCACTATGCTATATGAAGCAAGGTCGGAACAAAAGTGCTCGTCTCGTCCCCCTCGAGTCTTAGCCGCGGCTCAACCCACTCGAACCAAACCAAACCAAAACTCAACTCCACCCAAATAGATAACAATCAAATAAACCACACCCTTGTGGTCTCTTGCTTGGTTCGAACCCCCAACCAAAACCTCTTTTTGCTTCAATAAAACTCAACCTCACATAAACCTCATTGCATGTCTCTTTTTATTACATGGATGATCAAGTTATAACCTCCTAAGTATTATTTAGTTGCTAGAAAATCAAAAACACCAAAGGGTGTTTGCTTGGGTGCTCGGCCGAACCACAAAAAGAAAAGGGAAGGTATAAAGCAACTACCACTTGATTCTAGCTTGTTTCAATCTTTATTTGGGTGATGTTTAAGTGTGTTTTTAAGATCAAACTAGAAAAATGGTGTGTGTGTGTGGTGTTTTATATCCGGCCGAACCACAAGACAAAGAAGAGAGAAAGGATTTTTGAAACTTTAAGTTTACTTGTGCTTATCTTTTGTGTGTGAGAGACCTTTATCCAAACTAGGAAGTAACATATTATGATGGTTCTTGGAAAACAAATGAATTGAGTGTGTGTTGTGCTCTAGGCGTCGGCCTAGGCCCTTTTGCATGCAAGTTTCATTTTTTTTTCTTAGTTAAAACTTTGTATTTTATTTAAGTAAAATGTAACTTGTACCTACTTTTAATTAAAACGCGAGCCTTAAATGCGAGCTTTAGCCAAGGACAGGGAACGAAGACGGCAAGGTTCACAAAATAGTATCTTATGATCATAAAAATAATAACGAGATGCGCCGTAGATTTTTACAATGCTCACAACGATTAACGGACGCGCGGTCAAACGGTGACTCGCGAAATGTCAGAAATAAAAATTTCAAATTTTCGTTCTCAATAAAATACGAAAATAATTATTTACGACAAATAAAAAATTTAAATGTTGACGTTGGCTCACGCGAATATATAAAATAATAATTATGATGTCGAACTCGCGATCGTCACACGTGTTGTGAAACTCGGGTTGTTACATTCCACCCACCTTAAGGGAGCGTCGTCCCGGCGCTTAGCCTTTTCTTATTCGTCTTAATTTCCCTTTTGGTGAGACGGCCTCTTCACAATTGAATGGACTCACACGCTCGAACGCGAAAATCACTCGATATAATCTCGTTTTGACTATTCCGGATGGAAAGTCAATCTAAATAAATAATAATTCATACCAACAAAAATCAAAAATATAATTATGATCATATCGCTCTTATTACGAGAGGCAAAAATACGCCACGAAACATATTCGGGAAAACATAAATCGCGTCGTTCTTAAACGAAAGACCCTAATCATGAGATCAACCCAAATCTTAGCTTGGTGATCATTTAATCAAAACAAAACGCACACCGCGACACACAAGCCGAAACATTCATTGCTAACCAAAACATAGAACCTACTATAACACCCCCAAATCTGAACTATGCAGCGGAATGTTGAATATCCGATGGCGTTACTTCATAGATCAATAGCACAAGATATGAGAACGACCACTAAACGTGTCATTTAAAAAGATACATTAGATTTAACAAAATAATTATTCATTACACAAACTCATGGCTTTAAGTTGTTTGACGACAATAGTGAAGATTTCGGTTTACAACAAATATCCCAAAATGTAATAC
>BQNB010000237.1:102211-191743 GCA_026074375.1 Tanacetum coccineum
TTATTCGAGCTTATTGGGCTTGCAAGCCCCATAACTCTAACCCGAAAGATATCAAGGGGTCCATTAATGTTTCTAAGTTCATGTGTAAGCTCACGAATAAGCTGTTTAAGCTTATTGTGGCTTATGGGCTTGTGTTTGGACATAGCAATGGGCCGTCAAGCCCATTAAAGGCCTGATTAAGTTTCTAGGGTATATAAAGGTCCACGTGGGGTTTAATAAGCACATTAGGCTCCTTAATAAGCTCGTGGAACTTATTAATAGCCTGAAGTCTCCACATTACAGTCTGTTGGGCTTGGTTTGGTTTAACGAGCCTATTAGTGGTCCGTTAAGGGTTTCCCATTGCATTTAACTAGTCAACAAGTTTAATAAGCTTTCGAACCCCTCCATAAGCTTAAGTGAGCATAATAATAAGCCATGGCTCCTCACTAATGGACTGTTGGGCCCATTTACGTCCGTTAATGGACAGTTTGGTCCAACAAGGCCCGTTAGGGGCACGTTAATGATATTAGGGCTCGTTAGGATCACTAGCACCAAAACAAACTCGTTTTAACATTATTCAATCGCGTTATATTACATGCATTCGTTCTATAAGCTCGTATACTCCTTCCCAAGTTGTATCACCACGTTTTTAGTAAATGTTTACGTATAGTTTTTGGGTATTTTGTACCAACGAGTTAAATGTTCATATAGGTTTCCATTCTTGCATTTTAAATGAAATGTTAAGGCCTTAGCTTATTTTAAATCACCTTTTAACATGCCCTAGCACCACACAAGAGATAGTATACATGTATACATGCGTGAATTACATCCATGATGGTATCATGCACGTATATGCTCACGTTAGTTTGTTAATTACAAACTAACGTGACCAAAAGACTAACAAACATGGAAAGAAACTTCTGCCATGGATTCGTGAGTTTAGAATACTACTTACAAAGGTCTAGAGCTTGGTTCGAGTTAGGAAGACAACCCAAATGCGTTACACCCAAATGTAATCAACCTGAAAGTTCCAATGCTTAATATATAACCCAACCTTGGCTCGTGTACCCATCTTATGTTCTTGTATGAAGACCTAGTCCACCTTGAATCCTTAGAAATGAAGTGAGGGTGCATATAGGTTCGGTTATATTATGACCCGAATGCAAAAGAGATAAATGAGGAGGGTTTAGCTTTGTGAGAGAGTTTATGAGTTTAAGAAATGTTTTAGTGTCAAAGGTAAGTGGATATATATAGGCTTATGAGCTAGTTAGCTTTCTCTAGTTCTTGTTTAACAAAAAACGAGCCATAAGTGGTGGTTTTTGGGGTTTCTAGTTAATCACACATGGTATCTTGCTAAACCACCCAAGTATATCTCTTAATTACACAATATTTGTACAAGATTTGCCAAGATTTTGAAATCTTATGGTTTTGTGTGTGGGATTGATCTTGGCCGCGGGTATCAAGAGGCCAAAAGAGGTCAAATGGTTATTAACCATTGTGCATTTAGTTAATTAGGGAACATTAAGTACAAGGTTTAATTAACCTTATGTTGTACATGTACCTTGTAGATAAAAACAAGATTTGTTAGTTGGCTTATGTCCCGTATTCGGCCCTAATGGGTTTGTAACATAAGAATTTAATAAATTTTGTATTTTAAGGGTTAAAAGTGGGTATTGGTTTGAGTCTAGGTAAGTCTAAGTATTTCTGGGGTGTGTCTAAATGTATTTTATTGCGAAACGTAAACCTTTTACGTGTCCAATAAAATTTAAAATACGCAAAGTCATTAATTAACTTCTTAATAATTATATAGCACTTGATTGATGTAAACCTTAATTTATTTGGTGACCGTTTACATTGTATGATTATTTCTAGTCTATGCGATTTAGCTTAAAAGTTAAATTAAAAGTAAACACGTATCAGACTAAAATAAATAGTGACGAATAATAGGAGTCGTAAAATGACCTAAAATTAAGAAATGTTACAGTCTCCACCCGTTAAAAGAGTTTTGACCTCAAAGCTTAAGACCTTGTAGTGGATGACGAAGCTCGATTTACGAAAAGTTGTGGGTATCTTTGTTTAAACAAATCTTCACATTCCCAGGTAAACTCAGGACCTCTACTAGAGTTCCAGCGAACCTTAACCAATGGTATCTAGCTTCGCTTTAATCGTTTGATCTCCCGTTCTATGGTTTCAACGGGCTCTTCCATAAACTGAAGCTTATCGTCAATGTGAATTCCTTCCAACGGCATGACTAATGGTTCGTCAACGTAACATTTCTTCATATTAGACACATGGAAAGTATGGTGAACCCTGCTTAACTCTTGAGGAAGTTCCAGCCTGTAGGCAACTTTCCCAACCTTGGCTAACAACTTGAAAGGTCTGACATATCTCGGGTTCAACTTGCCCCGCTTACCGAATCGTACAACCCCTTTCCAAGGTGAGACCTTGAGCATAACCCTATCCCTAACTTTGAACTCCATCGGCTTTTCTTTAAATCAACATAGCTATTTTGTCGATCCTGAGCAGCTTGAATTCTCTGCTTGATCAGGACGATCTTTTTTGTCGTTTCTTGGATCATTTCTGGACCAGTCAGTTGAGCTTCTCCAACTTCAGCCCAGCACACAGGTGATCGACATTTTCGGCCATAAAGTGCCTCATAAGGTGCGGCCTTTATGCTAGCGTGATAACTGTTGTTATACGAAAATTTGGCTAATGGTAAATGCTTGACCTAGCCTTTGCCAAAATCGATCATGCAAGTACGTAGCATGTCCTCGAGAGTTTGCATAGTCCTCTCACTTTGGCCGTTGGTTTCTGGATGATATGCAGTGCTCATACTCAGATCTGTACCCAAAGCTTTCTGAAATGATCTCCAGAAGCTTGATGTGAACCTCCCATCACGATCACAGGTGATTAAAATAGGTATTCTGTGTCTTGCTTCTATTATGTTCAGGTACAACCTTGCCAACTTGTCCAATGGGTCATTTTCCCTTATTAGCAAGAAGTGAGTAGATTTTGTAAGTCAATCCACAATCACCCAGATGGTGTCAAAGGGTATTCCGTATCTTGCTACTATCCTGTTCAGGTACAACCTCGCCAACTTGTCCAATGGATCATTCTCTCTTATTGGCAAGAAGTGAGCAGATTTTGTAAGTCGATCCACAATCACCCAGATGGTGTCAAAACCGTGTGACGACTTAGGAAGCTTGGTGATAAAATCCATCGTGATATTATCCCACTTCCACTCGGGTATAGCTGGTTGTACTAACAGTCCCGATGGCCTTTGGTGTTCGGCCTTGACCTTTGCACATGTCAAGCACTTGCTAACATAGGTGGCGATGTCAGCTTTCATATTGGGCCACCAATATAGCTTCTTCATGTCTTGGTACATCTTGTCGGAACTGGGATGGATAGAATATTTTGACTTGTGGGATTCATGCATAATCACGGATCTTAAGTCGTCATAGCAAGGTAACTAACTCCTACTGTTTAAACATAAAACTCCATCGGCGCGTGGTTCCAACTTTTCCTTGGGTATATCATTTCTGATCATACCGCCTACATCTTCATTCTCAAGATTCTCTGGTTTCAGGGCTTCGATCTGAGCTTCTAGTATTTGTTTGGGAAGATCCAAGCCAATAGTCATAACTAAGGCTCGAACCCGCAATGGCTCAATCCGTTCCTTACGGCTCAATGCATCGGCCACTACGTTTGCCTTCCCCGGGTGATAACGAATGTCACAGTCGTAATCACTTAGCAATTCTAGCCAACGGCGCTGCCTCATGTTAAGCTCCTTTTGGTCAAGAATGTGTTGTAGACTTTTATGGTCGGTGAACACGGTGCATTTGGTTCCATATAGATAATGTCTCCATATCTTTAGAGCAAACACCACCGATCCAAGTTCTAAATCATGAGTGGTGTAGTTCTTCTCATGAATTTTTAGTTGTCGAGAAGCATAGGCAATCACCTTCTCTCTCTGTAATAAAATAAAAAAAAAACATCAATACAACACCTATCCCCTGTTGAACATCACATGAGTCCACAAAGTCTTCGCTTCCTTTAGGTAAATCCAAAATTGGCGCACTGCACAACTTCTGCTTTATTAACTGAAAATTATTTTCTTCCTTTTCTCCCCAGTCAAATTTGATTCCTTTTTGAGTAAGCTTTATCATTGATTTAGCAATCTTCGAAAATCCCTCAATGAACCTTCGATAGTAACCAGCAAGACCTAAAAATTGGCGGTAGTTCTGTCGGTGTCTTAGGAGATGCCCAATCTTGATAGATTCTATCTTGGCTGGATCCACATGAATACCTCTGCTATCAATGACGTGACCGAGAAATTGTACCTTCGGAATCCAAAATTCACATTTTGAAAACTTAGCATACAACTTCTCCTCCTTAAGCATTTTTGAGAGTGAATTTTCCTTAGGGAATTTTCTTAATTGCTCTTGTGGAATAATATTATAGTATATTTTACAAGTGTATAAAAACTCCCAATCAGGCTTGCACACTCGGTTCATGAGGTCCATGAATACCGCAGGTGCGTTTGTCAGTTCGAATGGCATGACCTGAACTCGTAATGTCCATACCGAGTTCGGAATGCCGTCTTTGGAATGTCTTGCTCTCGTACTCTAAGCTGGTGATAACCTGATCTCAGATCTATCTTCGAATAAATACTGGATCCTTGGAGTCGATCAAATAAATTATCGATCCTCAGGAGTGGATAACGATTCTTCACTATCAGCTTTTTCAACTCACAGTAGTCGATGCACATCCTGAATGACCCATCCTTCTTTTTGACGAATAAGACTGTGGCTCCCCAAGGTGAGGAACTAGGTCTTATGAATCCTTTGTCGGAAAGCTCTTGTAGTTGTTCCGATAATTCCTTCATTTCGGATAGAGCCAATCAATACGGTGCTCGAGCTACGGGGGCGGCTCTTGGAATTAAGTCGATTTGGAATTCCACTGGTCGAGCCGGAGGAAGACCCGACAAGTCCTCGGGAAACACTTCAGGAAAATCTCTGACGGTAGGTACGTCTTTAAGTTGCTTTCCTTCTGACTTGTCCTCCTCTTTCTTGGCAGATATCTGTGCCAAAAAGACCTGGCATCCTTTCGCCATGTACTCTTGAGCCTTTGAACATGAGATAATGGTCAACCGAGATTCTCTCCCGTCGTTACTTTCGTTACCACGAAAAAACCAAGGTTTCATTCCCATAGGGAATTCGAACAAGTTTCTCATCACATACGATCACGGCGTGATACTTTCTTAACCAATCCATACCGATTATGACGTCAAAACTACCAAGTTCTATGCGCATTAAGTTGATGTTGAATGGATGATTTAGTAAATTCTCTAATGGCGAGCAAATTTGATAGCGAATTATCCTAGGGCGACTAGTGATGTGTCTCGGCTTTTTGGCTTAGTATTTGGTATAAGATGATGTCAACTTTATAGCAAGATGGAGTAAAGGTCTGCTTAGCTGCTATGGTTACTAATTTGATTTCCCGAAGTAAACGCGTTTTACGAATACACACACAAAACTTTGTTTTTCAAGGATGTAAGTAAAAATGGATTTATTGACAAATGTTACATGGTGACTACTCTCATCATGGCATAGTCCTTACTGAATTATACATAGGTGATCAGGCTATGTATATTTGAGGGCTAACGATGCGATGCTCATTTTTGTCAAAATTATGTTATGTATAAAGACGTATCAAAGAGTTTTATAAGCTGACAAAATGACTCACAAGGTGGATGTAAGGTTGTTGATAGGCTGACAATACAATGGTTTGCGAGAAATTGTATGATGGTTTACAAGATAATAGCTAAATGACATAATGCTTTAGTAAGTGGTTTGTATGAATAATTAGATAATTAGAGTAGATTGGCGGAAATTTAACAATACATAGATTTGATAGATAATTTGAAATAGTTTAGTAGAACTAAAATTTAAGAGGAAGTACATTGAGATTCTTAAAGGACATAGAGTCTACGATAGTTCAAACTTAAGTTTCACTAGGTAATAGGTCTCTCATTAGATGTCGTGGCGCTAGAGTCTCCACGAGCTTTTCCTTTCCAGTACATGTCCATACGGTTCTGAAGCTTCATTATTGGATAATTACTCTTGTAGTGCCCCAGACTTCCACACTCATAACCGGTGAGAGTTCGTTTATTCCTAGGAGTAGTAGGTGCTCTACAATTTCGGGTTATGTGGCCAACCTTCTTGCAATTTCCGCACTTTACAATACACGGTCCATTATGGTGAAATTTGCACTGGTTGCATAGAGGTAGAGATCCAGCATATGCCTTCTTGTTGATTGGCCAAGTAATGTGTGTTCTAGGCACTTTATGCCCTTTGTTTTGTTGGCTTGAGCCTCCATTGTGGTTACCTTCCCACTTCCTCTTGTTGCTAGCATTCTCTGCTACCTTGTCTTCTTGCTGTTCAGTCTGGATCATTGACTTGCGGGCCATGTTGGTTTTGGTCTCATAAATAGTAATAGCCTCGATAGCATTAGCCACTCACTGGGCTACAACCCGCTCAATTTCTTCAACACTCATCCCTTGATTAACAGTTGCCATCATTTCCTGAAGATCACAGGGAACAAAATGTATATGAAGTTTTATCCAAAGGAAAATCATGACACTCCGTGATCCCAACATATATGTAAGGTGAGACCACGTTATGCAGAGATATAAGATAACAGCAACCATGGCATAAATAAATCCACATCATACAGTAGCATGATCATAACCAACCACGTAGGTTAATACTTAATACATCGTTTTACCTAAGTAAAAGAGTACAAGCTTTTCATTAACACTACCAACCGAGTATTACTCAAGTTTAGTGGGATACAATACAAAACGAGCTACACTAACAAATCTATTTGTCTATGGGCCAGGGTGCCTCTCAAGATTCTAGATGCTAGCCTCTTATGTTATCTTTAAGTGACTTAATATTCTCTGGTGGTGGTGGTAATGATGAAAGTAGTGCAGCAGCAAACTCGGTAATGCATGCCTCAGCAGATGGTGATCGTGGAGTATGGTGTTAAATAGACATCCGTATTGTACGAGATTTGGTCTCAGAAAACAAGATGATATGGTGTGGGTGGTGTAGAAGCAGACTCATCAGTCTTAACTGCCTCTGCATCCTCAGCTTGAGGGGACAAGATCATTTATAAGTACAACAGAAGGGTCGGCCGGAGCTAGGTGCTCCTCCTCCTCCTCGTCCTCCTCATCCTTCTCAACATCATCATCATCGTCGTCATCATCAGATGACTCATTATCATCATTGTCTCCTCTATCGGCAGGATAGTCAGCAGGATCCTCCTCAGGGTCCTCCTCATCCTTCTCTGGATCGGAGTCAGCAATGTAGCCCGGTGATAGGGCTGTAGGTGAGGCATCAGCAGGTAGAGGCTGATCCTCCATTGGTTCCTCTAGCTCTTCATCAGAAGCTCACTGGAATCTCTATGGCTCGGAATTAATATAGACGGACATGTAGGTAACCGTCGATGATGAAACATGACAGCTTGCAATGAGCAAATCTTAACTTATATAAGTATTTTATATAAGACCGGTATGGTAAATATGAATATACGCTCATGGCATAAATGAATGATGGTAAGATATCATATTCGATAGCTTAATGTTTAGGTAGCGTTTAGGACCTACGAGCTTATAGTGCAACCTTGCCTAAAGAAATGTTCCCCTATTTATATAAATAACCCTTATATAAATAATTGTAGAGTATGTGCGAATGAATGTGAACTCATCTTTGTATATATATAAGATCTTCATAGTAACGTACGTACTATAATATGAACACGTATATGAATCATGTAAGCATCTAGTAAAACTAACTAATGCAAACAACTAGTGTATGTATGTAAGTATGTATGCTAGATTGCAAACAAGTAATGTATGTGTGTCTCATGCAAACCCCATTTTTGAATGCAGTGTTTGAAAATGGTTATAGTCCAGACAAAACTTTTGACCTGGTTCTCTATAACCTTGGCTCTGATACCAATCTGTAACACCCCCAAATCTGAACTATGCAGCGGAATGTTGAATATCCGAGGGCGTTACTTCATAGATCAATAGCACAAGATATGAGAACGACCACTAAACGTGTCGTTTAAAAAGATACATTGGATTTAACAAAATACTTGTTCATTACACAAACTCATGGCTTTAAGTTGTTTGACGACAATAGTGAAGATTTCGGTTTATAACAAATATCCCAAAATGTAATACATCCCAAATCTTTAGTACTGACTCTTCCAAAGAGAAATCCCCCAATGTATCTTGGCACCTCGTGCCTTATTGACCTGAGAAAAACATGCTTAAAACGTCAACATAAAGTTGGTGAATTCATAGGTTTATGTAAATCAATTGTAGGACCGCAAGATTTCCCCGTGATTATGCAACCTGTGCACCCATCACAAAATGGAATTACGTTTCCCTAAGCTCATGACACTGAAGCTCGACATGTATGAATGCAATAAATTGCCAATATTTGCCCGTGAATGATGTTTTAACCCGTAACATCCCAAATCCGACATGGTATACATCCGTTGGTTCACCCCGTGACACCAGTGAGAGCTACTCACCCGAAAGGGGATGTCAATCCCAAATAGATCTATTTATAACACTCGCGCTCGCAATCCAACAATTAACAGTTCATGATAAGAGGGCTTAGTGGGTTATCGCTACTTAGGCAAACACGTAATCATAGTATAAAATGTACACTTGCGTCCAATTTGTAAAACAAAGCATGTTCTCACCCCAATAAAGTAAATCATTTAAATAATTATAAAACATGGGGCTATGAACTCACCTTAGTAAGTAGCCCTTCGTGAATGGCAAATATATCCAAGTATGGAAAATGTATCACACCGTCAATTACCTAAGTAAATACGGCATGTCTTAGTCTACATGTTTAAACTAAAGACCTCATGTATAAACTACAATAATTTGTTAGTTTATATATACCGTTATCACTTGTGTGGTGGTGAACATGTTTATGGTATTTGTTTTTGCTCGTTGGCTCTTGGGAAGGTGTACCCCTACGTATGTACATGTAAAAGTATACGTGTCATTAATAAATATACGTATGTTATGTCTGGTTCGACACGCCAAATATTCATAAAACCATTTTAGTTTCATATTATACCCTTAGGTTTCTAGATTGGCAAAAGTAGTCCTTATAGTTTAAAATAGTATTTTGAAATCCTCTAGTGAACAGTGATTTGTACTGTTCGTAACAGTTATAAGCTTATTTTTATAACTTTAATTAACGTAAAACCCGTAAATGTCGTATCTTATTCGTTTTAGATCAGATTTTAGTGATTCTTTCGAGCACGTCTTCGTAATTAAAAGTTTTATCAAATAAATAATGTTTTTAAAATGTTCATGTCTGATATGAATAGTAACTTTTATAAAATTAGTTTTATAAAAGTATTTATTGTCGTAATCGTGAAAAATACGTTACTCCTTCGTTATTAATCCAAAAATTATGATCCTTATTGTTTTGAAATCCTAAAATCATATACTAAATGATAAAAAGATGTATACATTTTCATTAGATGTGAATAGAAATTTGTTTTTATCAAATTTATTTTTTAAACTCGTTTAATTAACGTTAACTTAAAATTAGCGTATCTCCTTCGTTATAAATCAGTTTTTTGAGTTCTTCTTCTTTGCCCTACGATCCTTGGACATGTAGTATTTTATAAAATCATAAAATATATGCCTTAAAATTCGAATTCAAACAGACCTTTTTTGATATTTTCTCAAAATGTGTTTAAAAGTTGTTTTTATAACTTTTTAGTTTTACCACTTTGTTACAAGTCCATTACAACCCTTATTATCACATGTATTTCACACTTGCGGCCATAGTCATGAGTAGGTCCAAAGTTTGTCCTAGAATCACAAGAATCCAATATAGTTTACATATCATTTGTCCAATAACTTTTATATATGTATACTTTTTTAAGGTACTTTGTTTATATATACTTTATATATATAAACCACTTATGTACAATACTTATATATCCATTATAATATGATATCAACATTCGTATAACATATGACAAAGTGTACCAAAACATAAACAAGTGTAAAAATCCATTTTTAAAAGTAAATAAGTCCTTAGATGGTGATTAACTACATAGTCATTATATACACAATTGTATGGATGGTTTATGTTATATATATTTGGCCGTGGCCTATGTAGAGAGAAAAAGGAGAGATTGTTGGTTTTTCACTTAGCAAATGAAGTGTGTATGTGTTATCTTTCCTAGTTTAGGCATTATATACCTAGGACTTAGTCAAGGAACACTTAGAGGGTTTCTAGGAAGTCTTGGTCAAGAGTACATGGAAGTCTTGAGAAAAATATCTAAATGTTCCTAAAACTAGAGATCATCCCATGAAATCAAGAAGAGGTGTTTGTAAGGTATTTCCTTGGTTCTTATCTCCCCATATCCGGCCCTATGTGCTTATTTGTGATGATATTTTGTAAACTTTAAGTATTGGGTATAATTGTGGGTATTTGTTGAAGCGTAGAAAAGTTTTGGTGGTTCTAGGAATGCCTAAAGTTAATAATTACCAAAGTTAATAATTATCCTCCAAATAATTACTTAACTCTTGCTTGATGTAAACATTTAATTGTTTGATGCCCGTTTACATTGAATGATAATTTTTAGCTTACGCGATTTAACTTAACGATTACGATTTAAAAGCAAACGCGTACAATGCTAAAAATAAGTAGTGAATTTATTGACGTCGTAAGTGACCTTAAAACACGGGGTGTTATATAAAGGATGCTCCATCAAATAACTACTTACTTATATAAAAATAAAATCGAAACGACATAAAGGAACGAAAGTCTCACAACAATTCCCAAAATACGAAATATCCAAAAGAAATAATCAATAACAACATGACGAGGTAAAGGACGGGATAAACTTATGTTGGGCCTCGCTTGGGCTTGACTTTGCCTCTGCAAGAATCACCCGACTTCGCGGGTCCAGCCCTATTACGCGCATCCGACAAACGATCAATTTTCATATTCTTCGTTTTCACACAAGGGCTCCTTATAAATACTTATGTCTAGTTGGGAATCAGTTCCCCAACAAGACTTCTTACGGGTAGGGGAAAACATAGCTAAAATACTAAGAAATTAATACATATCATATCACATAATGGTAGGCAAAATAACTAAAATGACAACTTGGCAAAATACGAGATATATAAGCTTTGCAAAAATAGAGGGGAAGCATAGCAGTTATAGCATTAAACCTTAAGGTCCTAAATGCATCTACATGAAGGTCCGTAGGTTATGTCTAGGTTAACACCTACTATCTCTATATCAATTGCTCTGATACCCAATCTGTCACTCACCGCCAAGGCGGAACGCGAGGCGCGACGAGAAAGGGATATCACACACAATTGGCGTATATATAGCAGATAAACTAAAACATGCATAAAATACAAGGTATAGACACGCAGTGTCATGAAAATACCCAAACACATCAACAAAATCAAAAAGGCGTCTGACATTGAAATGAAGGCAGTTCATGTCAACGTCATGACATTCAAACATTCATACATCTCTACCTAGAGTAAAATCAATATCATTCATCATCCAAATCTAAATAACGAAATCTTGATAACTAAGACTTTGTCAGCTGCTTACGGTCATTCTAGCCACTTTTCTAACTCTAACCTATCCTGCTGAATACTCGAAATGATGTTTTTACAACAACATCGGGTTGGGAGAAACATAGGTTTTCAGACACATATATCCAATCAATTTCTAAAACAATTTATCTAATTTATGTGATTATAAAATAATACATTTTACATGACAATTATGCTAACTAACATACAAGCTAACATGCAATTCAATCTAATCATATCAACCCAACATATCATATACTAGGTAGGCGTACCCATCTGATTCCTCATAACCAACACTGAGTAGGCGTACTCATCTGATCCCTCAGACACCAAGCAGACGACCTAAATCGCTCTTGGATCATACCAAAGTCCCTGTGGTTTCCCTCTAGCCCAAGTCATAGATACCCGCAAGTAACCCTCTTGTCTAGGCCACAGTACCTTCTACTAAACAGGCCATGGATACCCGCAAGTAACCCTCCTGACTTAGTCCACACATTAATATCACATCACATAACATGTAGCACATAACGCATATCAGTCACATAATAGTCTATGCATTTACACTAAACACTTAATAAGAAATTTGTAAATCATTTCAACACTTAGATCATTTCCATCCTAAGTTTAAAACGCAATAAAAAGTGGGACTATGTAACTCACCTGAATGCTCAAAACGCAACTTCCAATTCCTATCACGCAACTATACAAATAATTAAATATACCACTGGTTACACCACGACCAAGCTAAAAGTTCTAGTCCATTGTAACACACATATGATGGATGTATAGGTTTTATTTAACCATCATGGGTTCACCACGACACATGCCCAACCTTAACCACCTATTAACACATTACACCAATAACTATAATTTATTCAGGAAAATGACAGAATTTTCGTATACTCTTTTCTAACTTAAGGTCGTTAATTGCTGGCATTTTAAAATTATACCAAAATCACATGTAAAAGTTCTTTATGAGTTTACTAACTACCTTGTGATTCCCAAATGCTCATTAGATGTGCAACTACCCCAAATAAAATCCAACTTCAAAACTATCTTAATTTGGATATGATTGCACACTAAAATGTATGGCCCTAATTACCATACTTTGACATACAATCAGAGACTATACTTTTAGGGTTTCTTTATATACATATTGAACTTAACCACTGTTTATTGGCTAACCCTAATTCCACTTTTAAGTTAGGGTTTTACCCTCCTAAACATGACCTAATTCTGACCCGTATTCACTGTTTTAACAACTTTTCTTGTAACCAACACTTAACCAACTTTCAAAACACAAAATTATTCAAGGCCGGACTTTTTGAAAAATAGACTCTTTAAACTACAATTTAGGCTCTTGAATCATATCAAAACACGCTTCTATCATCTAGATATCATCAGTGAACCAACCTAAAAATCTGCTCAACTCTAAATCCTGTTCTAACACAAACCTAACATGCAAAATGCATGATCTTAACCCTAAACTATCCCTAATCTTCATACCATCTATTAAAGCTTCAATATATAATTCAGTATTTTACTGTAAAACCCTGGATCCTCATATGGTCTTGTTACATGATTGCATAATTCTAACTAAGTTAAGCATACTTACCTCTTGATTTCTTGATCCTAACACCGATTCTTGGTTACTTCTTGATCAAGATTCTTGGTTCCTTGTTCTTAGGGAGGGAGAAGTCGACACCTAGGGTTTTGGGGCTGATTGAGTCATGGTTTTGATATATAGGCTAAGGGATAACCTATCTAATTAACTAGCATCATAATCTTACTAAAATTCCTTTAGATAAGGCCCAAAATCCTTTTTCTTTTCTTTTTTTCCTTTCTTGGGCCGATTTATATATACATACATATATTTATTTATTTTTTTTTTCTTAATTTTTATTTACATTACCTTGAATTTCCACAAAAATATACGCTAATTTGGGTAAACCTTTTTACAGAAGCTACTTACTAACTTTCTATAAGATAAATTTTCATTTTAATTTCATGCTTTCTATTCGTTTTAAATTCTACTATAAGATCCAAAAAATATTTTCTCTCACTTCTACTGATTCCAACATTTTTTTTTGAGACATTTCCTTAAACGCTTAACCCAGAATCATCCAAACTTTTGACGTAACATTGCATGCAATTCGCATTCGTTTTCCATTATCACTATACGTGAACTATAGAATACTCATAAGCAATCCTAACGAAATTCAAAATGAGATGGATCATACACCTCAAAATGATATCATGCACCTATTCAAACCACTTAGCACGCATATATAACACATAGCACACAAGATATCACACCAAATGAACTATTAGCTAGTTCTTTAGGTAATCACCACACTTGATTAAATCACGGATGTCACATATAAGCATATACTTATAAGTAAAAATAATCTGGACCACAATAAGCCCTCCCATTAAGCCACGGCTTAAATAGACTTATTGGGCTGTGAATCCAATAGCTTAAAAATACGTATATTAAGCTTGAAAATAAGCTAATTAAGCTACGTTTAACATTATAGTTACTACCATAAGCTTCAATAAATAGTCCTCAAACATTCGCATAAACACAAAAATAATCAAATCTCTTTCCTAGTGATTTTGGGAAGTGGGTCATGGGCATTTAAGCCCAAAATAGCCAAAAATAGCGTAATAAATAAGCACGATTAAGCTATACAGCGCTACCTATCAAATTTAAGCATTCTAGCTACATAAATATTATTCAACATAAGACTACGACATCAGAACTACAAACAACCCTCTTTTCTTTTTTATTATCACGAAACCAAAAACATACCCTTTTCTTTTGTTTTGTTTCCAAAAATTTGATTTCCACAAATGGATTCAAACTTGTAAACTAACATCTATGCATCAAATAAACCCAAAAAGACAAAGAAATTTAAATTTGAAAACTTACAAAAAATCTTCAAAATGTATATTTCGACACGAACCGGACAACCCAAACGTTGTTTAAACGAACACTCAAACACTCGTATCAACCTGGAATATCATGTTCTTGATCAAAGTTGGAAAATTTATGGTGGATTATGGTGGTGTAGTGGCGGACGAACACACACACACACTCTTATGTGTGTGTTTTTTTTAATACAATGATATGATATGTGATTAATGAGATAATGTTTTAGTGGAAGTACCATATATGTGTGATACTTTACGACAAGGTGCTAAACATTAAGCCTTCATGCTCTCTCTTTTTTTACGACCGGCCTGGGATCCCAAAGGAGTCTTGGACCTTTCTTTTGTGTCGGGAAAATTCTTAAAAATTTGTACTCAAACACTATTTACATATTTATTTACACTACATATTCACATATTCACAAGATATAATATGAGACAGGACCTGACATAGGTTAAAACCGAGTATGACAAAGTCATACTGTCCGTTGCAGTAGTCGGTAGGCCGTCTCAACTTTGCTTCCACCAACTAAACCTTTCAAGCTCCGCATGATCTGTCTTTCCAGCAGTTGATTGTCAATCTTTTTCACCATAATGTCTATTCGATGCTGATCTGTATGATATTGGAAATCATAACACAATTAGATGACTAGTGGATTAGCTAAGTTCTAGAATGAGAAAGTGAGAGAGAACTTTTTAGAGAGATAAAATGAACTTGTATTATGTAAATTACTAACCCACCTCTTCCATGGCATGGAAGAGGCTTATATAGTGACAACAAAACCGGCCTTAAGGCCTTGGTAGTGGCCTTACATGTTGGGTTTAATACCCGACCCATTACCGAATGTTATACATTAATTACTTAACTACGAGCAACAATAAACGGTAAAATATACGGGGTGACCGAGTCTTTTTCTAATATCTATCAATCTCCCCCTAAGGGAGGTCACCCTAGAAAATACAAAAATAAGCTCAACAATCTTGATCTTGTGTTCAGCTCGTAGTCTTTGATTCTTCATGCATTGATCTCTTTGTACATAATGTAGTGATCTTTAACTTAGGTTTTTTTTTTTTTTTTTTGTTTTTCCTTTAACTTGTGTGATCTTTGGAGCTTTCTTTAGAAGATTCATGGCAGGGCCACAGTAAATGTCTTAATCATCCTTGTTGTAGTATTGCCTCCATGTATTGTTGTGACCTTCAGACCGGCATGCTCACACTTAATCTTCCTGAACGAAAATATCATGATAACTGAAATACTACTACACAGCTTCCACAACTCTGATGTGAGCTATCCTGATCGCAGAAAAGTGTGTGTGAGCAAGCGGTCTGAAGTGATCACAACATCCATGGAGGCCGCGAACACAACAAGGATGATTAAGGGATTTACTGTGGCTGATGATCTCAAAGAAAGCTCAAAGATCACACAAGTTAAAGGAACTAAGTTCAAAGATCACTAACATTAAGTACACGAATAATTCAATTGCATAAGATCAAAGACTACTGAGGCTAACACAAGATCAAGATTGTTGAGCTTAATTTAGTATTTTCTGGGGTGACCTCCCTTAGGGGGAGATTGTTAGATATTAGAAAAAGACTCGGTCACCCCGTGTATTTTACCGTTTATTGTTGCTCGTAGTTAAGTAATTAATGTATAACATTCGGTAATGGGTCGGGTATTAAACCCAACATGTAAGCCCACTACCAAGGCCTTAAGGCCGGTTTTGTTGTCACTATATAAGCCTCTTCCATGCCATGGAAGAGGTGGGTTAGTCATTTACATAATACAAGTTCATTTTATCTCTCTAAAAAGTTCTCTCTCACTTTCTCACTCTAGAACTTGGCTAATCCACTAGTCATCTAATTGTGTTATGATTTCCAATATCATACAGATCAACATCGAACAAACATTATGGTGAAAAAGATTGACAATCAGCTGCTGGAAAGACGGATCATGCGGAGCTTGAAAGGTTTAGTTAGTGGAAGGAAAGTTGAGACGGCCTACCGACTACTGCAACGGACAGTATGACTTTGTCATACTTGGTTTTAACCCATGTCAGGTCCTGTCTCATATTATATCTTGTGAATATGTAGTGTAAATAAATATGTAAATAGTGTTTGAGTATAAATTTTCAAGAATTTTTCAATAAATTCAAAATCTTTCAAATTATGTACTCAGCAACGTATCATACCCTCATTAAGTGAGGGGGAGCATTAAAATGTTCCTAATAAAGCATGCTAATCAGCAACATTTTTTTCTTCCCGAAAGTTTTTAATCACTTGATATCCAAAATATCGAATGATTTGACATGTTTGATAAGGGGAGAAAATATGATTAAAATATGCAATTAATAGATGTGATCTTAAAAGACTTAAGTGAAGACTCCTCCCTTTTATTTGCAAAATGTTTTTGAATATCAAGGCACGTATAAAGGGGGAGCATTTATGAAAGATGAAACCATCAAGGTACAATGTTTTGATTTGTATCACAAGTATCTTGATTGATTTTCAAATGGTTTTAATGGCTACAATAAAAATACCCAAAGACCGACCATGTACTTATTCCTATGGAGATATAAGGCGGTTAAGGATAGGCATTCGTTCCATGATCCAGCAAGAACCGGAGGGATCTACCCAGGGACATTCCAATAGTTAGATTAGAAGTCCTTAGGTATGATATAAAAAAGGAGTAAAGTGAGAATGGGAATAATGTCGACTAAGACAGAGCTAGCATCGGAACAAACCCAACAAGGTGTTAGTAATAAAGTATTGGTAAGCATTAAAGGGATTGAAGAATGAAAAAGAAATTTAAGGATAAAGGGTCTAAAGAAAGAATCCCTCCATACACTTAGGCAGAAACCAGGTCAATACATATGCTATCAGAAACACTAAGATGTTGTCTGGTATTGAAGATAGTCATCATGGACCCAGTGATGCAATGCACAACCTTCCCTAGCTACTCAAGGTCTCTCAAAAGACTCTTGTTTCATTTCTCACAGAGACAAATACGTTATCTATCGGCTTTCTCACTACGAATTAGTTAATATTGAAAAGGTAGCAGTCAGCTTCAGCCTCCGACTATTAAAACCAAAACGCACTTATTGAGTCTAGAGCCAAAAGAGATCATCAATAAATCTTATTAGGACATAATTCCAGTTTACATTTGTTGTTCATACACTGTGAACACAAGTGATATACAAAGAGTCCTACGCATTATCCTTGTAATCTTGCCAGAACATCAGAGTGATACTTCACAGTATACACAGTGATGATGGAAGTCCTTCTAGTGCCAACATCAAACAAGCACTGCGGTAGGTGACTTGTGGGATCCTATACGGATCAAACTTGTGACAACTGAATATCAATAACGGTTCAGTATATGATTTGATGGATGTATTTGTAAAGATAAAACTTTTGGCGTGTTATAAAACTCTTTATTCATTAACACGTCAAATGATTTTTTTTCAAATCAATTTTTCAATCTTATGTCCATGGGTAGCCTCTAAAGGGCATCTGGGCACAGGAAAGTTGAACATGAATTAACGACTCAATTAGTAAGATAGTAACTCATTGATTCACTCTTACCGTATTGTCTACTTTGAGATGTTCCGGTAATGAGAACAGGCTAGTACAGCCGCAAAACCCTGTCAAAGAGATTCTTTTGAATACTACCTGATCACGGGTATAGTATTTATACTGTTCAACGAGGAACCGAAGGTTATTGCAACCTAAAATCGATAAAATGACAAAGACATTCTCATTTATATATGTGTTTATAACTAACCTAAACTTGCAGATTCACCCGATGATGGCGTTATCCAGTTCCTGACGAGTCAGATTCATAGCCACATACTCATACTCGATTAATAAATATAAAGACATGATGAAAGCTCAAGTACATGTTACTCAATTCTTCCACTACTCTGATACTCAACGTCTTCCTTGAAGTCACAAAGTGTTCAAGATGAAGCATTCCAAGGGAGATTGTTCGATAGCTTTCAAAATAAAGGAAAGTATGAGCATGTTGGTCCAAAAGTCATAAGACCACAAGAAGGAGAAAGATTACAATATGATGAAGAGATGATGAATGATTGATGGTCTGATGAAGTTCAAGATCACAAGTTTATAAAGCATGCAAGAACAAGTTCCAAGATCACTACATCAAATTCACAAGATAAAGAATAAAGAATCAAGGCTACGAGCAAGGCAAAAGACCATTCATAGAATGCTAAGCTTAAGTTTATTATAAATTGGAGTGACCTCCCTTAAGGGGAGATTGTTAGGAATCGAGAAAAGACTCGGTCACTTCCAAAATAGTAGTTCTTAGCTCGTAGTTAAACGTTGTGTAATAAGTAAGCTAATCGGGTCAACCCATGGACTATCTATGGGTTGGCCGGCCCTATGGATGTATAAATACCCTCTTCATGCCTTGGAGAGGGTGTTGGTTCATTTGGTAATAGATACACTATCTTATTTCTTTCTCTCTCTAAGTGTTCCAACTACTCTTTCTCTCTCTAGATTTCTTCTTATTCTATACTTGTTTAGTTGTGTGATATGATATCCTACATTGCACTTGTCAAAACTTTAGTAAAGTATTCTTCTTGATTCAATCGATTCCAAGTTTTCCTCGTTTTTGTTTAACATTAGCTCAGGTCGATAAAACTTTTGTCCAAACAATCTCGTTCTAGTGATAATAACTCGGGTTGAACATTTAATCAGGTCGTAAGAAACTAAAATGTGATCACATTTCCTTCAGTTTTGTGGTGCTTAGATAATTAACTAGCTAGTAAGTTACTTTTATTTAATGTGATTTTTTACTTCGGTTGCAACAGTGCCATTCACTACTAACCCAGGAAAAAGGAAAAAAACGACTTATTTACTCGTTGTTGGGTATTTTAGAAGTACCATCCTATGTTTGGGTATTTTAGAAGTAAGACTACCCAAAAGTGATGACCCTATGTTGATACTATGCTTTGAGGATGATCATTTTACAATCCAAAACACCTCATAAGTATAACATTAGAGTTCATTTCTTTTTTGGCCTTCGTTATATGCTGCAAAATGATGCGTAATAGAAATTAGTAATTAAGTTCATTGCTTCACTAGAAAATGATATCCTTTTACTTTTAATATGTAAATATATGAACTAAATAATGATCATAGAAAGAACATACATAAAGGTAAATCAGCCTGAAATTATAGAGCTCCTACTAGTTTCATAATGTATGTATTAACTGATATCCTTCTTACTTATAATATTAAAAAATGAAGAGCCTTTTACAGGGCTCATTATGTGTAACACCCCCAAAATACGATACGCATCGAAATACAACATTTGGGGTGCTACTTCATAATACATACACACGAGTCCCAGTAAACGAATCAAAAGATACGTTTATAAAACAAAAATTAGATTTATTATAATAGGAAAATCAGAGTATCTAAATGTCCCAAATTACTTTAGAAATATTCTTTTCTAAAACTCGCACCACGACTTTCTTCATAATCCTATTTCTTTGTAAAAAAATGTATAACTTTTCACCGAGTCACAATCCCAGATATATGCGTTCCGTTCCATCCAAGCCATCAACAACATCTAAACCTGAGATACATGCTTAAAAAAATGGATAACATAAGCGTTGAGTGAATTCATAAGAGTTTAAAATAACAGTCAGAACGCATATCAGGTTCCACAAAAAATGTATGACTTACTAGCTAGGCAAGCCATACCATGATTTCCACTACATGAGCCCGTGTACCGAACCTTAACACATTTATCATGATAGACCAAAATATGTGCTCCGATAGTATGGCCAAACCCATTTCACATCCAAAATGTCCCGTTTACAGGGGTGCTCTCAAACCTTCCACGGATTATTACCCCAGTACAGGGTTGTCATACCCAATAATCTAGTTAAATGCATTTAGCGTTTACCCTCCTCGGTAATTAAAACGAGTACACAGTCACACATAAAACTCATAGCAAGGAATCATTATCACGTATAAAAACACATTTGCTTTAGATTTTTTCAAAACAAGCATTGTATCACCCCTCTGCGGGTTTTTAAAAAATTTGAAATAGTTCAAAATCGAAGCTATGAACGCACCTGATACAAGCCCGAAGATCAAAACAACCGAAACAATCCAAAGACGTCTCAACAACGAACTCAACCGCGACCTATAATTTATGTCGCTCGATTACTATACCATAAAGTACGATCGAATATGCGTACAACGCAACTAATAAAGACTATATAGATATACATTACACATGTGATGAGAAATTTCTCATCTTGCGCGTCCCTAAATCCTAACCCCACATAGTTTGAAGCATAAATGATCACTTCTTTTACTTTACCACCGCTTCACCACTTATTAAAAACTTTCTATTTTCAAGAAATCTTCTCCAATTTTTCTAGAAAGTTTCTCAATTTACAAAAAAAGTTACCATGTTTTATAGTCAAGTCCCGTCATCTAATTTATATTTAATAATATTTTTTATTTATTCTCGTCGAACTTTTCGACGCCCAACTCCGGTTATATAATTACCTGTTTCCGAGGTATATGTCCCGGTATAATAACAAAAGTTGCTATTTTGGAGAATTCTTCCCCATTCGTAAAAGTCATTTTAAGTCGAAAATGGTATACTCGTAATTTAATAGCGTTTAATATATATTTTATAAATATCCAACAGTTCTCCACATCAAGACCCGTTGAGACTTTCAAAAGTCAACATTGGTCTTTAATTTAGCT
Organism: Tanacetum coccineum; assembly: GCA_026074375.1. Taxonomy (NCBI): domain Eukaryota; kingdom Viridiplantae; phylum Streptophyta; class Magnoliopsida; order Asterales; family Asteraceae; genus Tanacetum; species Tanacetum coccineum. The sequence goes on from BQNB010000237.1 coordinate 123,552, forward strand.
ATTCCCTTTCATTTATATATTTTACTAATCGAAGACACCGACCCAAAAAACCAACTAAATCCATTTTCAGGACTCTACTCAAAAGAATGTTATGCAAAACACATTTCAGAACGAATCTTTTTTAGTTTTAGCCGAGACCTAAATCTCACAGAAAATGACCAATAGGCCGCTTCCAGATTCTGCTGGAAACTTATTTATATCTTTAATAAAGTGCAGAAAATTGATTTTCAGGTTTTGACCCATTTATTAATGCGATTTTAAACTGCATAACAAACTCGCGCAAATTAAACGACATTCTGAACAAAACTTTCGGTTTACGCCGGAAGCTAAAACGTACTAAAAAAGTGCTCAATCGGAAGCGTATTTGAATCTGCCAAACAGTTAATATAGTCCACAAGTGCAGAATTTTTGGACTATAAATTCGTACAATCTCGTTTTCCGACTCTATATTCTTCGTTATTTAGGAGTAGAAAACTCCATTTTATATCAAAATGCTCCTCTAAGTAAGATCAAATAATTTTTATACACAAAAACTAGATTTACAAAATCTCAGTGCCTTCGTCTCTCCGCACCCAAAGTTTCTACCCACAAACTAAAAGCTACGAAACGCGCCAAAAAATTTCACACCCAATTTAAGCCCCCGACAAGGCGGAAACGCGAAGGCGAGACAGAAGAAAGGGGAATCATCACAACACTTGGGCGTCTAATAGAGAAACTAAAACATGCATTAAATACAAGTATAACACGCAGTGCCTGAAAATACCCAAACACATCACAAAATCAAATGCGTCTGACATTGAAATGAAAAGCAGGTCCTGACAATGTCATGACATTCAAACATCATAACAACCTAACAAAAGGTCAAAACAAATAAAATTCATCATGCAAACAAATAACAAATCTAGATGAACTAAACGAGCGCCAGCTGCCTACCGTCCATCTAGCCACATTTCCAAACTTTAAACTCTTTCCCGCTGAATACAAAAAAATGATGCTATAACTCCAACACCATAGTTTGTGAGAAAACATAGTATTTCAGACACACCTATTCAAGTCCTATTACAAAACAATTTAAACCAATAACTGTGATTATAAAATTCCTACTTTTGCCAATGACATTTATGCTAACTAACATACAAGCTAACATGCACTTCAATCCAAACAATCAAAACACCTTGAGTAGGCATACTACATTCGAACCCTCAAACACCAAGCAGGACGACCTATTAATCGCTCTGATCATACCAAATCCTCTTTTCCCTTCTAGCTTAGAGGCCATGGATACCCATAAGTGATCCTCCTAACTAAATATCTTCCAATATCACATCAAAAACCAAATCTCTTCTCTTTCCCTCTAGCTCAGCCAATGGACTACCCGCAAAGTAATCCACCTGGCTAGGCAACATCACAATTAACACATCACAAAACATGTAGCACAAACGCATATCAGTCACGATAATAGTGCCATTCATTACCAATAACACATAATCACAGCAATTTAAAAACTCATTTCAACACTTGCAAACATTTCCATCCCAAGTTAGTAAAAAGTGTACTATGTAACTACGACGACTAATGCTCAAAATTGCACTTCTAATATCCAACACACGCAACTACACAAATAAATAAACACGGTTACACGTGAGCAACTAAAAGCATCAGCCATGTAACACACATATCTGGATGTTTAGGGTTTGATTAACCATCAAGGGGCTCCCCCGGACACCATGCCCAACCTTAACCACCCATTACAACGTTACACTATTATCTATAATAAATCAAAAACGCAGAATTATAGTGTATCTTTTCTAACTACAGAAACCTTGACTTAGCTGACTTCAATAAATTATACCAAAAATCACACTATATGAATTATGAGTTTACTAACTACCTTTAAGAATTCACAAAGTTTCTACAATGCAATATGCAACTATCCCAAATAAAATCCAACTTCAAAACTGTCCCAATTCGGATCTCATTGCACACTAAAATGTATAGCCCTAATTACTATACTTAGACACACAATCAGAAGCTATACTTCTGGGTTTTCTTTATATACATATTTAACTTAACCACTGTTGTTTGGATAACCTTAATTCCACTTTTAAGCTAGGGTTTTACCCTCCTAAACATGACCTAATTCTGACCCGTATTTACTGTTTTGACAAATTTTCTTGTAACCAACATTTAACCAACTTTCAGATCTCAAAATCATTCGAGGACAGACATTTTATGAAAAATAGACCTCTTTGAACTTACCAATTTAGGCTCTTGAAATCATATCAAAACACTTTCTAGCATCTAGATAATCAGCAGTTGACACAAGACCAAAAATACTGCTCAAACTCTAAATTTCTTGATTCTAACGGCAAACCCCTAACATACAACATGCGATCAAAACTTAACTAACCCAAACATTATACCATCATAAAAGTTCATATATATCCGTATTTCTATGTAAACCCCAATCCATCATAGATCAAGTATACATGTAATAACCTAAACTAGTTAAGATGAACATACTTTACCTTGAATGCTAGCACCTAAACAACAATTCTTGAGGGTTATTAAATCACACAAAATTAAGCACTCCTAGGGTTTTTGGGGCTGAAATCGCAGGCACAAAGAGGTGGGGAAAATATTTATGAGCTAGGTTTATCTATATATAACCCTAGGTATCCTTATCCCTTAAATTCTTAGAGTTAGACAGATTAGTTTCCTAATCCCAATCCTACCCCCTCTAACAGATCCTCCCCCCCCCCCCCCCTCTACTATTTTCTTCATTTTTATTAATTATTAATTAACATAATTATGCTTCATTACTTAAGTTCATAAAAACCTAAGCACAAATTTGGTTAAAACCTTTTTACATAAACGATACTTATCTTAACTTATCCTATAAATAACTTTCATTTCACATTTCACTTTCCCTATTTAGAAAGCTACTATAAATATCCAAGTATTTTTTTTTTTTTTTTCACTGCACTTCACTTACTTTCCAACATGTTACCTTTCCATAAACGCTAACACAAAATCATCCCAACTAATGACAAGCATTGACATAGTAAAACACCATTCCTTTCCATTATCACAAAACGTGAAATAAATGGAATACCTCATCTCCAAACACGAAACGCACTCAAAACCGAGACATGATAATACACCTCAAAATTGACATCATCCACCTATTTCAAATCACTTAGCACACCTATATAACACATGGCACACAAGAAAACACACAAAATGAACACTTAGCCATTTCTTAAGGTATCACTAACCTGATTAAATCACGGATTCCCACAAGTATCCCTCCTTGAGGAAATCGCGTCCCGATATTTAACTAGCGAAGCTCAACAACTCGGTCCACACACAACTGTTGACACATAATCCTCATCTGGTCTTCCGTGTTCCCAAAGTAAACCTCAAGACATGTTTTGAATTCCATCTAACTTCACAAGCCGTTATTTCCTATGATTTTAACCTTCTTAATTCTCAATCCATAATCTCTACAAGTATCCGACGACAACACAAATGTGTCCTTTTCGACCTGATCTCATACCGAATGCAACATGCAAATAGCATCCCTAACACTTCTACAAATTGACACATGAAGTGTCATGCACCTACGCAACTCCTCAGTCGGTAACCTCGACCTAAAATAACTACAAGGCCAATCCTTTCAAGGATCTCCTACGGTCCCTGAACATATCTCGGTGCCTAGTAAACTTACCCTTCTTCCACAACGCACTTCGCCTTTCAAAGCGAAACCTTTAATAATACTCGATGCACGTCCACCTCAAATTCTAATGGTTTATGTCTCTTATCCTCATAGCTCTTTTGATAATCTCTCTCCGCTTTGAGATTTTCCTATATCAATACCACCTTATCTATCGTTTCTTGTACTAACTCAAGTCCAGTCAAACACTCCTCACCAATACTCTACCAAAGAACACGACCCTATATTTCCTTTCCATACAAAGCTTCAAACGGAGCAACACACAAATGCTCAAAGATAACTACCACAAAAATCAATAGACATGCCCTCATATAACTTCCAATGTTTGAAACATACATCACTTTGTCCATCCCGCTTAGGATGCGAGGGCAGTACACCAAGCACGAATCGCGTCACTAACACTATCTAGGCGACTGCCAAAACACCACTAAGGTAGAATCAATACCATCTCCAATCTTATTTGATTCGTTACCAGAATTCCATTCCTTGTTATTTACATCAATATAAATCCTTGCAAACTTCACATCTTGAAATCTTCTTGTATCGCTAGAAAATGAGCAAACATTGGTCAGTCTATCCGACCATACACCCAAATTCACATCATACTTCACTACTTTGACCCTTGGGAAATTTAGTGATAAAATCCATGGTGATTCTATCTCATTTTCACTCAAGTATCTCAGGCTGTTGCAGCAAGCCAAAAGTCTTTGACATTGCAGCCTTCACCTCTTAAACAAATCCGACAATTGCTAACATAGGTAGCTATATCCTTTTCTACACGTGGCTACCAATACATGTCTCCAAGGTTATAGTACGTCTTATCCGCTCCTGGATGTACCAAGTATCTTGATGCATAGGCCTCATCCATTACACTTCCTACCAATAGAACCCAAATTCGATCCATAAAGTACCAACTTTCGTCTCCTTTTCTTTCACCTGTAGATCTAACCATGTACCTTTCTCTGGACTAGTACGTTCTCTTGCTTGAACGCCTCACTTTGGGCTGCCAGTATCATTCCTCTTACTCGTCTTGATTTCACTCTCTCCTTTCTACTCAACGCATCACCCACTACATTCGCTTTATCAGAGTATCACACAAATCATTCTTCAAAGTCTGAAAAGCCTCTTCTTGTTCTACGCTTCACTCATACTTCTGATTCCTCTCAGTTAGGGAAGTAAGGGGATTCAACAATCTAAAAAAATTCACGATGAACGTCGTTTGTAACCTGTCAATCCTTAGAATAATCATCCAATTCCTCACTGCCTCACTCTTACTCGGGTCCACATGAATACGTTATGGTTAACCACGTGACCAAGAAAATGCACTTCTTCCAACCAAAACTCACACTTAGAAAACTTAGCACACGACTTCTCCTTCCTTAGTAACTCCAATACTAACTTCATGTTCCTCCTTCGACTTTGAGTAGGCCAGAATGTCATCAATGAATATGATGACAAACTTACCTAAGTACGGTTTGCAAACCTGGTTCATTAAGTCCTTGAAAACCGTTGGTGCATTGGTTAACCCAAAAGGCATAATCGTAGACTCAAAATGTCCGTATCTCGTTCAAAATGCGGTCTTTGGAATGGCATCCTCATGCACTCGTAGCTGATGATAACCTGACCAAAAATCTATCTTTAAGAAAGGACACGCTCCTCGTAACTGATCAAACAAGTCATCAAACCTAGGGAGTGGATAACAGTTTTTAACAGTTAATTTGTTCAACTCCTTATGATCAATACACATGCAAAAAGAACCATCCTTCTTCTTCATGAATAACACATATGTTCCTCACGGAAAATGACTAGGTCGTATGAAACCCTTGTCTTGCAACTCGCGAAGTTGTTCAGACAATTCTTGCATTTCTGATGGTGCGAGACGATATGGAGACTTCACGACTGGTGTATTTCCATGAACCAAATCTATGCGGAACTCAACTTGTCGTCGTGGAGTTCATTGCTTTTTTAGCCTTTGTTGTGTGCTGCAAAATGATGCGTAATAGAAATTAGTAATTGAGTTTATTGCTTCACTAGAAAATAATATCCATTTACTTTTAATATGTAAATATATGAACTAAATAATGATCATATATTTACATACTAAAGGTAAATCAGCTCGAAAGTTATAGTAGCTCCTATAGTTTGCATACATGTATGTATTAAATGATATCCTTTTACTTGTAATATGTAAATAAATGATATCCTTTTACTGTAGTTATAGTTTAGTATTTCGAACCCTTTATGTATTTGATACTTTAAAGCATTATTTAGTTTATTTATATGGTATTTTGAACCATAAATTTATTTTATATATCTAATATTTGAACATGGCTAATTATGTGTAACACCCCCAAAATACGATACGCATCGGAATACAACATTTGGGGTGCTACTTCATAATACATACACACGAGTCCCAGTAAACGTTCAAATGATACGTTTATAAAACAAAATTTATTTTATTTATATGAGGAAAATCAGAGTTACAAGGTCCCAAATAACTTTAGAAATTTCTTTTCTAATAAATCGCAGCACGACTTTCTTACAAATCCTATTTTTTTATAAAATGTATAACTTTTCACCGAGTCACAATCCCAGATATCCGCGTTCCGTTCCATCCAAGCCATCAACAACATCTAAACCTGAGATACATGCTTAAAAACGTCAACATAACGTTGAGTGAATTTATAGAGTTTACAAATAACAGTCAGAACGCATATTAGGTTCCACAAAACACGTATGGCTTACTAGCTAGACAAGCCATACCATGATTTCCACTACATGAGCCCGTGTACCGAACCTTAACACATTTATCATGATAGACAAATAGGTGATCGGATAGTATGCCATTACCCCTTTCTCAATACAAAATGTCCGTTACAGGGTGCTCACCTTCGGATTCATACCCCGGACAGGGTTGTCATACCCAATAGATCTAGTTAATGCATTTAGCGTTTACCTCCTCGGTAATTAACGAGTACACAGTCAAAGGCATAAACTCATAGCATGGAATCATATCACGTATCAAAACACATTGCGTTCAATTTTCAAAACAAGCATGTATCCCCCTCGCGGGTTTTAAAAAATTTAAAATAGTTCAAAAGCGAGGCTATGAACTCACCTTGATCAAAGCCGAAGATCAAAACAACTAAAACAATCCAAAGACGTCTCAACAACGAACACAACCGCGACCTATAATTTATGTCGCTCGATTACTATACAATAAGATACGATCGAATAGTGCGTACACCGCAACTATTAAAACTATATAGATATACATACACATGTGATGAGAAATCCTCTTGCGCGTCCTAGATCCTAGACCCCACATAGTTGAGTTATGATCACTCTTTTACTTACACGCTTCAACACTTTATTGAAAACTTTCTATTTTCTGAAACTTTCTATTTTTAGAAAGTTGCTATTTTCAAAAAGTTACCATTTTTAGTAAGTCCCGTCATCTAATTATATTTATAATAATATTTATTTATCTCGTCGAACTTTCGACGCCCAAACTCGGTTATTAATTACCCGTATCGGAGTTATATCCCGTATATTACAAAAGTTACTATTTTTAGAATCTTCCCCGTTCGTAAAAGTCGTTAAGTCTAAAATGTTATACTCGTAATATTAATAGCGTTTATTATTTTTATAAACATCCAACAAGTCTCACATCAACCCGTTGACTTTCAAAAGTCAACATTGGTCTTCATTTAGCTTTTACCCTTTTATTTATATATTTTACTAAATCGGACCCGACCAAAACGACCCACTATATCACATTTTCATGACTCGGACTCTAAAGAGATTTTATGCAAAATGTTTCGGACAACTTTTTAGTTTTAGCCGAGACCTGAATCTTAACAGAAAATGGCCAATATGCCCTTACGAGATTCTGCTGGAACTTATTATATCTTTAATAAAGTGCAGAAATTGAATTTCAGTTTTGACCCATTATTATGCGATTTTAAAACTAACAAACCTCGCGGCAAAGTTAAACGACATTCTGAACAACTTTCGTGTTTCGCCGGAAGGCTAAAACGGACTCGAAAGTGCTCAAATCGGACGTTTTTGAATCTGCCAGCATTTAATATATTCCACAAGTGCTGAATTTTTGGACTTAAAGCGTACATCTCGTTTTCGCTCTAGATTCTTCGTTATTAGGAGTTAGAAACTCCATTTTATATCAAAACGATCTTCTAAGTAAGATCTATCATATTTTTTAAACAAAAATTAGATTTTACAAAATCTCATGCCTCGTTCTCCGCGCTAAAGTTTCTGCCCAAAACTATAAGCTACGAAACGCGCCAAAATTGTCACACCCCGCCAAGGCGGAAACGCGAGGCGCGACAAGAAAGGGAATCATCACAACACATTGGCGTCTATATAGAGAAACTAAAACATGCATTAAATACAAGGTATAGACACGCAGTGTCATGAAAATACCCAAACACATCAACAAAATCCAAAAGGCGTCTGACATTGAAATGAAGGCAGTTCATGTCAACGTCATGACATTCAAACATTCATACATCCTAACAAAGCAAAACAAATAACATTCATCATGCAAAACAAATAACGAAATCTAGATAACTAAACGTCGCCAGCTGCCTACGGTCCATCTAGCCACTTTTCCTAACTTTAATCTCATCCCGCTGAATACCTAAAAATGATGCTTATACGTCAACACAATGGTTGGTGAGAAACATAGGTTTTCAGACACACATATTCAATCCTTTTAAAACAATTTAACCAATTACTATGATTATAAAACAATACTTTTGCATGACAGTTATGCTAACTAACATGCAATTCAATCTAATCAATCAAACCAACACTTGAGTAGGCGTACTCATCTGATCCCTCAAACACCAAGCAGACGACCTAAATCGCTCTTGGATCATACCAAATCTCTTTCCCTCTAGCTCAGGCCATGGATACCCGCAAGTAATCCTCCTGACTAGGCAACATCTCAATACCACATCACATAACATGTAGCACATAACGCATATCAGTCACATAATAGTCCATGCATTTACACTAACACATAATCATAGTAATTTAAAACTTATTTCAACCAAAACTCACACTTAGAAAACTTAGCATATGGCTTCTCCTTCCTTAGTGACTCTAATACTAACTTCAAATGAACTTCATGTTCCTCCTTCGACTTTGAGTAGGCCAGAATGTCATCAATGAATACGATGACAAACGCTAAAAAGCTCAAGTCCCAATTAACACACATATGATGGATGTCTAAGGGTTTGATTAACCATCATGGGTCACCCCGACACCATGCCCAATCTTAACCACCTCATTAACACATTACACTAGTTATCTACAATTTATTCAAAAACGCAGAATTTTGGTGTATCTTTTCTAACTGAAAAACCTTACTTGCTGACCTTCATAATTTATACCAAAAATCACCTAAGTTCATCTATGAGTTTACTAACTACCTTGTGATTCCCAAGTTCTCATTACATATGCAACTATCCCAAATAAAATCCAACTTCAAAACTGTCCTAATTCAGATCTGATCGCACACTAAAATGTATGGCCCTAATTACCCTACGTAGACACACAATCAAAACCTATCCTTCTAGGGTTTCTTTATATACATATAGAACTTAATCACTGTAGATTGGCTAACCTTAATTCCACTTTTAAGTTAGGGTTTTACCGTCCTAAACATGACCTAATTCTGACCCGTATTTACTGTTTTGACAACTTTTCTTGTAACCAATATTTAACCTACTTCCAGAACTCTAAATCATTCAAGGCCAGACTCTTTGAACTACAATTTAGGCACTTGAATCATATCAAAACACATTTTTAACATCTAGATATCATCAGTTGAACACAGCCCTAAATTCTGCTCAACTCTAAATCATGTTCTAACGCAAACCCTAACATGCAACTTGCATGATCATAACCCTAAACTAACCCTAATAATCATACCATAATTAAAGTTCATATATAATCTGTATTTTATGTAAACCCTAGATCCATCATATTAATTGTTACATGATTTAAAGAAAACTAAACAACTAGGGTTAACGAACATACATAAACCTTGATTCTTGAACGCAAATCACCACATGTCTTGTATTAAAAAAGAATCCTTTATTTTCTTCTTCTTGATGGAATCGGTTGAACAAACAAAGGAGAAGAAGAAAAGTATTTAAAGGAATTATAGATCTAAATTTAAAACTACCAAAAAAACCTAATGTTATAAACAGATTAGTATTCATTTTATTTTACTTATTTTAAACGAATCCAACCAACATCCACATTAATTTGAAAATAAAAAAAATATATTTAAATATCTATAAAATTTTCCCGTTCGTCGCCCCCTCCTAAATAAAATTAGAATTATTATTAAAAATACAAAACTTCACTACATATTTAACCTTAAATACTTAAAATAAATACCGATAACTTAAAATAAAACACTTACACACAACTTATAAAAATATTCCCCAAATTATTATTTTACTAGATACATCATAAATAAATATTTAAAATCTCAAATACGAAATGAAACATCATTCATAAGTTTTCATAAAAACCTACTCGTAATTTGGGTAAAACAATTTAACATAAACGCAACTATACTTAACTTTTTAAAATAACATTGCATTTCACATTTCACTTTCTATATTTAGAAAGTCCACTATAAATATCCAAATTTCATCCACTTCACTTATTTCCAACATGCTACATTTCCCATAAACGCTTAACACAAATCATCCAACTATTGACGTAGCATTGCATGCAATATGCCATTCCTTTCCATTATCACTACACGTGAACAAATAGAATACTCATCACACAAACACAAAATGCACTCAAAATGATATGATTCATACACTCAAAATGACATCATGCGTCCTATTCAAATCACTTACACACATATATAACACGTAAGCATACAAGAAACACACAAAACAAACTCTTAGCCATTCTAATGAATCACCAACCGATTAACCCGATTAAAACATGGGTGTCACCGTATCCAATCCTCTCCTTTGAGGAAATCTGATCCCGAGATTTAACTATTCAGGACTCAACAACTCGCTCTACGAACAACTGTGATACTTAATCCTCATAGCTGAACTTCGATTCCCAAGTAAACTCAGGACCCACGTTTTCAATATCCAGTCTAACTTTCCACATGCTAACTTTCTAATGTTTTAAACTTTCTTAATTTCTCGATCCATAATCTCTACAGGTTCCTCGACAAAACGAAGTGTCTTGTCGACCTTTATCTTATCCAATGGCACATGCAAACTAGCATCCGATAGACACTTCTTTAGATTGGACACATGAAAGGTGTCATGCACGCTACTCAACTCCTCAGGTAACCTCAACCTATAGGCTACCGAGATAATAATTTCAATGATCTCAAATGGTCCTACATATCTTGGTGCTAACTTACCCTTCTTTCCAAAACAAACTACACCCTTCCAAGGCGACACCCTTAATAATACCTGATCACCCACCTCAACTCCAACGGCTTACGCCTATAATCAACATCGCTCTTTTGACGATCTCTCGCCGCTTTGGGCTTTTCCTTTACGAACACTACCTTATCAGTCGTTTGTACTAACCCAAGTCTAGTCAAACTACTCTCTCCAATCTCTGCCCATAGAACAGGTGACCTACATTTCCTTCCATACAAAGCTTCAAACAGAGCACACCGAATGCTCAAATGATAACTACCACCAAAATCAATAACACATTCCCTCAATATATCTTCTAAAGTCTGAATCATATGTTCACTTTTTCCATCCGCTTGATGATGCTAAGCAGTACTCAAATCCAATCGCGTTTCTAACACTTTCTGCAGCGTCTGCCAAAACCACGAGGTAAATCATCCATCTCAATCTAAATTGATCGTCACCAAAATCCATTCCTTGCTATTATCTCATCAATATAAATCCTTGCCAACTCACTTCTGAAATACTTCTTGTATAATCTATAAAATAAGCTACTTGGTCAGTCTAACGACCATCACCCAAAATCACATCATACTCACAGACTTTGACCTGGAATTTAGTGATAAAATCCATGGAGATATCTATTCACATTTTCACTCACGTATCATCAGGCAGTTTGCAAAGCATAAGCCAAAAGTCTTTGACATTGCAACCTTCAGCATCTTAAACAAAATCTCGAAATTGCTACATAGGAAGCTATAATCCTTTTCCTACAGCGTAGTCCTAACCAATACAAGGTCTCCAGTTATGAGTACGTCATAACCGCTTCCCTAGATGTTACCAAGTACCGTGATGCATGGGCTCTCCATTACACTCCCCACCAATTAACCAAATCCGATCATAAGGTACAAACTCTAAAAACTCTCTCCTTCTTTCCATCTGTGATCAAAACCAATGTAGTAATTTTCTGCGAGTACGTTTCTCTACTTGAACGCCTCACTTGGGCTACCATAAACATTCCTACTACTCGTCTTGATTTCACTCTCCCATATTTTACTCACGTAACACCCACAATACTCGCTTTATTAATATATCGGGGAGAACACGACAAATCATGTCTTCAAAAGTCTAACAGCCTCTTCTTGTTCTATGCTCCACTCATACTTCTGATTCCTCTCAGTTAGGGAAGTAAGGGGTTTCAACAATCTTAAAAAAAATTGCGATGAACGTCGGTAGTAACCTGCCAATCATAAGAATAAAAAATCTATACCTCACTGCCTCACTCTTACTCGGGTCTTACGTGAATACTTTAAGGTTGACACACAGGTACCAAGAAAATGCACTTCTCCAACCAAAACTCACACTTAGAAAACTATGCATACATCTATTCTCTTCACTCAATGACTCCAACACTAACTTTTAATGTACCTCAAGTTCCTCTTTCACTTTGAATTAAGGCCATAATTCAACAATGAATAACATGACAAGCCTACCTAAGTACGTCTGCAAACCCGGTTCATTAAGTCCATGAAAACCGCTGGTGCATTGGTTAACCCAAAATGCATAAACGTAGACTCAAAATGTCCGTATCTCCTTCGAAATGGAGTCTTTGGAATGGCATCCTCATGCACTCGTAGCTGATGATAACCTGACCAAAGATCTATCTCTAAGAAAGGACACGCTCCTTATAACTGATCAAACAAGTCATCAATCCTAAGGAATGGATAACTGTTTTTAACAGTTAATTTGTTCAACTCCTTATGATCAATAACATGCGAAAAGAACCATCCTTCTTCTTCATGAATAACATAGGTGATCCTCACAGAAAATGACTAGGTCGTATGAAACCCTTGTCTTGAAACTCTTGAAGTTGACCAGACAATTCTTGCATTTACGAGGGTGCCAAACGATATGGAGACTTCGCGACTGGCATCGCTCCATGAACCAAATCTATGTGGAGCTCAACTTGTCGTCGTGGTGGTCATCGACAAATCTTCCGGAAACACATTAGTAAAATTGCGCACCATAGGTACATCACTTATCCTAGGTTCATCTACCTTAGCGTTTATTAGGGCTTTGGCGGCTCTCTAAGTACGTTCCCCATGAACTCGAAGTAATTCTGACCCGTATTTACTGTTTTGACAACTTTTCTTGTAACCAACGTTTGACCAACTTCCAGAACTCAAAATCATTCGAGGCCGGACTTTTTGAAAAATAGACTCTTTGAACTACAATTTAGGCTTTTGAATCAAATCAAAACACATTTCTATCATCAAGATATCATCAGTTGAACATAGTCCTAAATTCTGCTTAACTCTAAATCATAAATTAACGCGATCTAACCCTAACCATTTACACCAATATGATCCTAATTAAACCCTAATCGCTCTAGCATGATTAACACATCCTTAATTACAGAAGTTTTTAAAACCCTAATGATCCATCATATTAATTGTTACATGATTTAAAGAAAACTAAACAACTAGGGTTAACGAACATACCTAAACCTTGATTCTTGAACACTAAATCACCAACTTGTTTCTTGATTAAAAAAAATCTTTTTTTTTCTTCTTCTTGAGGGTTTTGGCGATCACAAGGGGAGAGGGAGAGAAAAGTGATTTAGGGTTTTATTGGTTTTGTATTTATACTAATAAAATCCTAGTTGTAATCAAATTGTCTCCTTTTTTTCTTTTATCCCTAACCGGCCGAATAAACACCACTATATATTTTTTTATTTAATTATTAAATAACTAATTATCTTCATTACCTTAAGTTTTCATAAAAACCTAAGCTAATTTGGGTAAACCTTTTTACATAAATGCAACTTACTAAACTTTCCAAAAATATAACTTTTCATTTCACATTTCACTTTCTATTTTTAGAAAGGTCTTCTAGTAATATCAAAAAATTTCACCCCACTATACTTATCTACTAACATAAACATTCACAAAACCTCTAACACAAACTCATCCAACTATTACCTAGCATTGCATGCATACGCCTTTTTTTACATTATCACTTTACGCTAAACAATAAATTATTATCTCTTAACACAAACGCACTACATAAATGAGATGATCTACACTCAAACTGACATCATGAACACCTATTCAAACCACTTAGCACACTTACTATAACACATATGCACAAAAGATCACACAAAATGATCTCTTCTGCCATTTCTAAAGGTATCCTAATCTGATTAAATACGGGTCGTCACAACCTCTGATTCTTTCATACTTGTGGTATCTTTCAAAATTGTGTGTTCAACACTCTCGTCTCATGATATCTTCAAAAGTTGAAACTTTTTTTAAGTTGATCAATTTTTGAGGGGAAGCTTTTAAAACCATGATTTAATGATTTTAGGCACATTCTCTACATGTCTGTTTTAGTGTGAAAACATTTCAAAAAATGTTTCATAACCAAATGAATAAGATTAATTGTCAAAAATAGTTGTCGACAAGTGTGTATATATCGACAAGCGCGCTAGCGATCAAAGCTACATCCGTTCTAGATAAATTGAAAACCGCACTACTGGCCCAGTGACCATCCGTTCTAGATATAAACATACTTTGACATAACTAGCTTTCTCATTTTGTTTATAACATATAACAGTTGTTCAATCTTGATTTCACAAGTAATATAAAATGTCATAACTATACTATGTGGTGTCATAATTGGTGTAGAATTGAGGGGGAGCAACAAAAAAACGTTTAAATAATTCATGCAACACATTTGGTATCATTTTTCCTCCCAATGAAATTTTTTCATGTTCCCAAGTTTTTTTTTTTTATATAAATCAAATTGGATTTTTATTAAAAAAAAAAAAAAAAAAAATAAATATAGAGATTTATATTTCGTAGGGGGAGAAACTGATTCAAATGTGATTGAGAAAAGAATTATGTCTATAAGATACAAGTGGTTAAGTGCATTAACTCTTGCCTCATGTACGAAATAATTTTAAATATCGATGCACAAGTGTAGGGGGAGTATTTCAAAAGAATGAAACTCTCAAAGTGTTAAACGTTTTGATTCATATTAAACACTTTGATTGATTTTCAAATGGTTTTATGGTTTTGATTACTATACCCAACAACCAACTACATCACACCATTAATGAAGTCATAAGGTGGTTAAAGTTAGGTATTAGTTATACGATCCAACCAGAACCGAAGGGATCTACCCATGGACATTCCATAGTTAGATTAGAAGTCCTTAGGTATGATTTGGAGATGAATGAGAAAAGGGAATAATGTAGACTAAGACATGAGTTATCACCAAAAGAATCACAACATGGTGATAGTATTGACATCTTGGTAAACATTGAAGGGGTTGAAGAATGAAAAAGAAATGTAAGGATAAAGGGTGAAAAGAAAGAAGCTTCAATATACTTAGCATAAAACCGGGTCAATACATAATCTATCAGAATCAGAAAGATGATTTCTGGTATTGAAGATAGACATCATGGACCTAGTTATACAATGCACAAACCTTCCGAGCCATTCAAGTTTATCTCAAAAGACACTTGCCTCATTTGTCACGGAGATACACATAGTATCTATTGACATCTCACTCCGAGATTGTTGATATTGAAAAGGTGACAGTCAGCTCCAGCCTCCGATCAGTAAAACCAAAATGCACTAATCGAGTCTAGAGCCAAAAGAGATCAAATATAAATCTCATTAGGACACAAAGTCAAAATACACTTGGTGAACAACAATAAGTTCTCAAGTTATAACAAGATTCCTACGAACTATCTTTATGATCTTGCCAGAACATTCAGAGTGATGCTCTTACCATTCCATAGTGATGAATGGAAATCCTTCTAATGTTAACATCAAACAACACTGCGGTAGGTGACATGGGAAATCTTGTAAAATTTCAAACATGTGATAATTGGTAATCCATTGCGATCCAAGCTTATGATTTGACGAGAAACTCTAAAATCGTTGTTGCTTACTTCATAGTGTGTATCAATGATTCACCTATATTCGCCTGTTATCCTTACTTGTCTGGGAAACCGGATATATGAACAACTATGGAATATTTAAAAGCTTCGTTAGTGTCTACCAGAGTGTCAGTTAGAATAAACCACCAATTTTTGCTGAAAAACATGTCAAAGGAGATTCATTCATGAATCAAATCCTAATGATGCAGGTACAATATTCATACTTTAAAATGGTCCTCACGGAACCGGAGGTTAAAGTTACCAAAACTCGATGTGTGAACAAGACACTCGTCTATATCTGTTGCTTTATCGTTAACACTTTTAAATGCAGGTACTGACAATGACGTATAATGCGGATTATTGCAAAAGCAATAGAAGTTTTACAATCCTCCTAGGCAAAAATACTATCATTATAGTGTAGTATAGGCAAGACTCGGGGGATTGATCATTCTCTAGGGGAATAGTGAGGTAGGTTCGAATTGTATGTTACTAAGATCTAAAGGTTGAGGGAAGAGTATTTTTGTGATTTTATGTTTTTTAGAAAGCAAGTAAAATCTTAGGTTTTGAAGGGGGTTTTAAACTAAGCTAAAACTAATCTAAATCTAATCAAATTCATGAAGGAAAAGTAAAATTGGTGGCTATAAAACCTCAAAGGGTATGTATTATTGTAATTCTAATTGTGTTTTGTACATTAGATTGTATATGTATTTATACTAATACCATAGCTTACTGACTAAGCAACATAACATAACCTAATAGGAACAACCCTTCTGTACATTGGGTTGGTATTTAGTTTGTTCTAACAGCCCCGTAAGCTAAGGTCGGGCAATAACCTGTAGACTTATATATTAGAAAAAGGAAATCGAGGAGTTGGTAATGGCTTTGTAAAGATATCTGCAATTTGATTATGTGTAGATATATGTTGAACTCGAAGATCTCCTTGAGTAACCTTTTCCCGAACAAAGTGTAGTCTATTTCAATGTGTTTTGTACGCACACGGAAGATAGGGTTAGCTGACAAGTATGTTGCACCAAGATTGTCACACCATAGTATAGGAGTTGAAGATGAACGAATACCAAGCTCATAAAGAAGAGCTTGAAGCCATGTAAGCTCAACAACGGTGTCAGCAAGGGCTTTGTATCCAGCTTTTGAAGAGGAATGTGAAACCGTATGTTATTTACGAGCGGTCCAAGATATATGGTTTGAACCAAGATATATAGAAAATCCCCTTGTGGATCGTCGATCGTCTGAATCCCCTGCCCAGTCAGCATCTGATAAAGCTTCAAGAGAAGTATCAGGATTACCTTTCCATAGCACGTCAGTAAAAGCTTGAAGGGTAAAACAAAAGAATGACGTATGAGCATACCATGTTTAACCGTACCATAAAGATAACGTAAAATCCGTTTAACTGCAGACCAATGATTCTCAATCGAAGCATGAATATACTGACATACCTTGTTAACAAAAAAAGCTATGTCAGACCGAGATATGGTAACATATTGTAAAGAACCCACTACTTGTCGATATTCCATTGGATTAGAGAAAGCAGTACTGTCATCTAAATTGAGGTAACCATGGGAGAAGACACAGGCTTGCAGTTAGAAAGATCATCACTTTGTAATAGCTCCAAAATATACTTCTTTTGAGATAGAAGAATGCCGGACACATGAGGAACAATTTCAGTACCTAAGAAGTAGTTAAGTGGCCCAAGATCTTTTAATGCAAAAGCAAATCCAAGTTGACTAATTATATTATCGACTGTGCCCTTATTATTACCTGTAATGATATTGTCATCCACATATACCAGAATGTACAAAAGTGTGCGTCTAAGCGAATAAATAAACAAAGATGGACCTGTTTTGGAGCCTTTAAAACCGAGATTGAAGAGAGCCTTGAAGAGGAGCTCAAACCAAGCGCGCGGGGCTTGCTTTAAGCCTTTAAGGAATTATGAAGTAAACACACTTGTTTTGGTCGTTCTGGATCTATAAGCTGGAGGTTGTTTTATATAAATCCTCTCCTTAAGATTTTCATGAAGAAATGCATTGTGAACATCTAACTGGCGTAGTTGCCAGTTGTTAGTAACCACAAGTGATAAAATAGCTTGAATAGTTGTCAACTTGACAATCGAGCTAAATTTCTCATGAATATAAAGTCTAGTTGTTGCCAAAAAACAAACTTTTGGCAACAAATCTGCTTTTTAAAAAGTAATAGCACATTTGTGTCCCATTTTTACCTGTATTACCACTTACCATCAACACATTGGTGTTAGATGACGAGGTACTAAAGACCACATTCCATTTTTCATGAGAGACGTTCATACTCTTCTTTTATAGCTTGGCGCCACTCTAGAGAGTTGTTGGCAACGGTAAACAAGGTTGGTTTAGTGATGGTAGTAGGGAGGGCGGTAGCATGATTTATGGAAGGATTTTAGGTAACCCGTTGTTTGGGATTTTGACAAAGATTTGCATGACGTTGCCGAGTGATGAGAGGCGATGGTGGTGGTGTTGGTATCGATGTAGTTGATACGAGAGATGGTTCACCATTAGAAGACTCGAGAGAAGATATTAAGTAGTTAGACTCAAATGTGAAACTAATGATGGAGATGAAATCAGTGAGCATGGTGAAGATGGACTTAGATGGTCTGTAGTAGGAATTACATAAGGTGATTCCGAGGAGTGATAGGGAGATGTTTTTGAAGGGGGTGGGGAAGTTGTTTTAGGGATATCGAAGGGTATGCATTATTGTAATTGTAATTGTGTTTTACATTAGATTGTAATGTATTTATACTAATATCATAGCTTACTGACTAAGCAACCTAACATAACCTAATAGGTATTGCCCATCTATACAATTGGACCAGCCTATCTAGTTTGTTTTAACAATGGGAAATCTAATAGGTAAACAAACGTTCTCACTAAATCATGCACAACTCCCTAGTTGATTACTCCAATCTGTTGCCCGTCACCCTCGTTAGTGTAATGTGTAAGTATTCCCCTAATTCTAAAGTGAGTTGGTCAAGTTCGCTTTCTACGTGTGATGACATCAAATAATGTCTATTTTTAACTTCTTATATCCTATGTTATTAAACCATTTTGATTGTTATTGCAAAGAATGTTACTTAATCGTGTATATTTGTGGATTTTGTTGTATTTATGGAGTAATTGTGAAAGATAGCAAAAGGCGTACTCACTCTGGAGCTTACATGAAGATTATTGTTCCTAATTGTAGGTCAATGTATTGGATTGTTTAGGGCCTTTTGTAGACAATAGCTAACTTGAAAATTAATCCAATCAACTATATGAGAGACTATGTCTATGATTACTATGGTGTAATGTGAAATCTTTAACACAAGTACTAAGAAGAACACAATGTAAAACTTTGCTATTTGCTATTAATTTCTATTAGAATTCTATTTCAATCTCATACTAAACATTGTGCCGTAGGGTTCCTTTTATACACCAAGGAAACTTATTGGGTTCACAATAAGTTGAAGGATAATGCATATCCTTTCCTAAGCGTGTGAAAGGATAATGCATATCCTTTCCTAAAATATCTCTAAGATAACTATACAGTTACATAAACAGACTTAACTATATGAGACCAGTACTAACTATAGTACTGTCAAACTTAACTTAGTTCTGGCAGACTTAACTATGTCTACCAGACTTAACTCTATAACTACCAGACTTAAGTCTGTTTACAATAATTCCTAACAATCCTCCCCTAACTTGATCTTTACTTGTGAACTTCAAGTTTCTTTGAGTATCTTCATTATGAGCTTCCTGAGGATTTTGTAAGCATTATCTTTGGAATTATTCTTGAACTGCAACATGATGATTTTCCTGTATAAACAGGTTCTTGACTTCTATTAGCAACTCTTGAAATCATCACTAAGGATATTTGCAGCATCAAATCTTTTAAACATCATGGCCAACACTTTCTAGCATTCATGTACAAACTTTCAGCAACAAATAGAAGCAAACATTGACATTTATGTACATCAGATCATAAAGTTTCAATCTATTCTCATCACTTCCAGGTGTGTTAACTCCTGAGAGAGGTGAATCATTAAAAATTTAAATGGATTTGATATCTCTTTACCAGTTAGCCATTAACTCTGGAGTAGCCAATGTTTGGTTTATAAACCATGGTACATTGATAACCATTTCAACTCTTAGTACATGAAACATGGTGAGTTGAATTACCATATGATTTTTAGCAAATCATCAGCTATCAACGGATTGATTATGCCTTTACCAAGTTACCGTTGCTCTTGGGCTAGCTAAATCATTTGGTGGAAAATCATGGATCATCACCCTGGTGGACTAGTAACCAGTTCAACTTTTGGAACGTGAATCATTGGTAAGTTGAGTACCATCTAGTTTTTGGTAAACTGTCAACCATATAAATGGATTTTCCATAGCCTTTACCACAAGCCATAACCTTGTGGGCTAGCCAACTCTTTACAAACACATATATGGTAAGTTGATAACCATACAGTTTTTGGTAAACTGTCAACCATTAACGGATTTGAGAAGTCTTTACCAAAGCCGTTTGCTTTAGACTAGCCAGTCCTTATGCCTATTAAGCATGGTGACCTGATGACCATTTATTGTGTGATGGTTAGCCAACACTCAAACCCTTCTCTCTTCCATTATAGTCTAGTTTCCTACTTACTCCAGCAATGATAAACATCATCATTTTCTAACACCTATTTGCGTTCTCAATCATCTTCATAATGTTTGTACACAAACATTCATTCATTTTTTTTTTTTTCCTTCCAGAAGCTTCATTTTTAGCATCACTTGGCAGGCATCTTTAGACTAAGGTTAAGTCCTATCTGATTGCATATTAAAGACATATAAATAAATGACTCCATAGTTAGGGACATATGTACTTCACACTTATTATTACCTCCAACTGATTATCTTTTGCTGTAGTTGGTAAGCGCCAATTGGCATCTTAATTGAGAAGGTGGTTCAAACTTAGTCCTGTAGTTCACTCCATAGTACTATGTCTTTAACATCTTTAGGCCTTTTTGTTAGTACTTCTGCATTACCAACCGGGATGGCTAATGAAGTTCCTCTAGTGTGAAGGCTTTGATGCATTCGCTCCAAAGCTCTTATAAACGGGTTATGAGGAATGGTGGGGGGTGGGGTTTTTGGAGGAGGGATAATGAGAGAGGGGAGTACTCCGAAGAAGTGGGGGTTGTTGTGAGAGTGCGTGAAAGAAGTCATTTATCAAATAATAAGCGCAAATGGAGCTGATACAGTTTAGATGAGCTTTTAGAGCTATGCTTAAAGAACTTACATGAGAGGATTTATTGAGCTTATACAGGTATGGTAATGCAGTAGTTTGGAACAAAATAGGCCTAAAGTTGTTTTTATGACAGTAGTACTATGGAGTGGATTCAGGACTATGTTTGAATCCACCTCTCAATAGAAGATCGCATTTTGGAGGATTCACACTAATGCTAAAGATATTCAGTTGGACTGGTAATTAGGATATTGTGTGGGATTTTAGTTAGTACATTTTTGTTTAACTTTGGAGGCATGTAGTATTTTATATGCTAGCAGGATAGGAAAGTTTACTTTGTATAATGATGCCCTGCCAGTGATGCTTAAATTGAAGCTTCTGGATGGAGAAAAATGAATGAAGTTTGTTAAAAAACTTTGAAGATGATTGAGAAGCAAATTGGAGTTAGAAAATGATGAATAAAACATTTTCTGTAGTAAATAAGTAAACAGAGGACTATAATTGAAAAGATATAAGGTTTAGATTGTTTGGCTAACCCATCACACAATAACCCCTCCCCCCGGTCATCCCCAGGGTCACCAAGCTTACATAGGCATTAAGGACTGGCTAGTAACTAACAATCAAACGGCTTTGGTTAAAGACTTCTCAAATCGTAATCGGTTGACAGTTTACCAAACGCTGTAGTGGTTACTCAACCTTCAACAAATATAATGTGTTTGTTAAAGAGTTGGCTAGCCCACAAGGTTATAGGACTGTTGTGGTAAAGCTATGGATGAAAAATCCATTCTTATATGGTTGACAGTTTTACCAATAAATAGATGGTACTAAATTACCAAAGATCCCATGTTCAAAAGGCTGAACTGGTTAACATAGTCCACACAGATTGGGTGATGTCATGATCGTCCACCAGAAGGATTGTAGCTAAGCCCAGAAGATGCCATAACGGTTACTAGGTAACTTGGCTTCAATTCAAATACGTTGATGAAGCTGAATGATTTGCTAAAAATCATTATTGGTATTTTCAACTCTACCTATGTGTCATTGTATAAGAGTTGAAATGGTTATCAATGTCCATGTTTTATTAAACCACAACAATTGTTAACTTCCAGACGTTAATGGGTTAACCTGGTAAAGAGATATCAAATCCATTTAAATTTTTATTCGATTCACCTCTCTCAGGAGTTAAAACACACTGGAAGTAGATCGAGAATAGACTGAACTACCCTTTATGATCTGAATGTACACTATAGACAGTTGCTGTCTATTTCTGTTAGCTGAGAAAGCTTATATACATGTAGCTATGATAAGTTGTTGGCCATGATGTTAAAAGATTGATGCTGCAAATATCCTTAGTGTATGATTTCAAAGAGTTGCTAATAGAAGATCACATGAACAATGTTAGATATACAGAAAATCATCACTGTTGCAGTTTCAAGGATTAATTCCAAGATAATTTCTATCCAAACATCCGCATGACCACCAGCTCATATATGAAGATACTCAAAGAATTTGAATTTCACAAGTAAAGATCAAGTTAGGGTGAGGGTATTGGTTAGGAATTATGTGTAATCAGACTTAAGTCTGGTATTTATAGAGTTATGTTGTTAGACCATAAAGTTAAGTTGCAGACTAAGTAAGTTTTTACTAGTACTATAGTAGTAATCTGGTCTCATATAGTTAAGTCTGTTTATGTAACTGCTATTATTATCTTAGAGATTATTTTAGAAAGGATGTCATTTATCCTTTCCCCCAACACGCTTAGGAAAGGTTAGCATATATCCACTTTCACACGTTTGTAAAGCCCCCATTAGGTTTTACATGTGTACCTTAAAAAGAAAATACGGGTTACAAAATTTGTTAGTATGAACTATTTGAAATTCATTTTAATAGAAATTAATAGCAAAAGTAGGCAAGTTTTACATTGTGTTCCTTTTCTTAGTACTTGTGTTACAGATATCACATTAGCACATAGTATTCATAGTCATTGTCTTAACTTAATAGTTGATTTGGATATTATCAAGTTTTAGTCTATTGTCTTACAAAAGTCTAAACAGGAATCCAAGAATTATTGGGGACCTACAATTAGACTCCAATATTATTCACATGTAATTGCCATCCACGAGGTACGCTTTGCTATCTTTCACCAATTACTCCATAATTACTCCATTTCTCAACATAATAAAGAGATTAAGTATAAAATCTTTGCATAATCTTCAAAATTGGTTAATAACATTTAGGTATAATTATGACTGTTATAAAATAGACATAATGTTGATGTCTATCACACGTAGAAAGCGAACGTTGACCCAACTAAACTTTTAGAATTAGGGGTAAATACATTACCACATTAACACTAACAGAGGGTGACCGGGGCAACATGATTGGAGTAAATCAAATAGGGAGTTTGTGCATTGATATTTGTGAGAAACGTTTGTTTACCTATTAGTATTTTCCCATTGTTAAAAAACAAACTAGATTGGCTGGTCCAATTATTTGTATACGTTATGGGGCAATTCTCTACTTAACGTTAATAGTTAGGGTGCTTAGTACTGTACGCTATGTTATTAGTTATATAATACTTTACAAATATAATGTATAAATACAATTACAATATACAATAAATGCATTTACCACTAGATTATCCCCTACAAACAACTTCCCAGCCCCCTCAAAACTTCTCCCTCATCACTCCTCGGAAGCTCACCTTATGTAATTCCTACTACAGACCATCTAAGAATCTTCACCATGATCAATGATTTCTTATACCCATCATTAGTTTCACAGTTTGAGTCTAACTTCTTAAAAAACTTCTCTCGAGTCTTATAATGCTTGATCCATCTCTCGTAATCAACTACATCGATTCTCAACACCACCAACCATCGCCTCTCATCACTCGAGCTGACGTAATGCAATCTTTGTCAAATCCAATACAACGGGTTACTTAAATCTTGCCATAAATATGTACCGCTACCTTCCTACTACCTATCTAGAAATCCCAACACATTGATTAACGTGCAACCAATCTCTTGGAGTGCGCCAAGGCTATAAAAGAAGAGTTTGACGCTCTCATGAAAAATGGAATGTGGTCTTTATACCTCGTGGCTCTTCTAAACACCATATGTTGTTGCTGCGTGAGTGGGTTAATACTAGGTTTTAAATTTGGGGACCAACTGAGTGGTGCTGAATTACTTGTTACTAAGAGCAACGGGATGTGTTGCAAAAAGGGTTGTTGGAAACAATCTAGGATATTGATTTTCATGAGAAATTTAGCTCGATTGTCAAGTGACAACTATTCATAGCTCATATTTTATCACTTGTGTGAGTTACTAACAACTGGGCACCTTACGCAAAGTTCAGTTGTCAACAATGATTTTCTTCATTCGATTAGAATCTTAAGGAGTGTGGTTTTCTATAAAAAAAACATCCTCCAGGCTTTATTGGATCCAGAACGAATCCAAAATCCTGTGTGTTTTAATTCATTAAGTCCCTTTATGCTTAAAGCAAGCCCGCTGCGCCTTGGTTGAGTCTCTCATCCTATAGGCTCTCGTCAATCTTCGTTATTAAAGGCTCCAAGACAGTCCATCTTTGTTTATTTATTAGCTTAGTACGCACACCTTTTGTACTTTACGTGGTATATGTGGATGAAATATTCAAATTACAGGTGAATAATAGGGCTAAAGTCTGATTAAGTATAATTAGTCACAAGCTTTGGATTTGCTTTGCATTCAAAAGATCATGGGTCCACTTTAACTACTTCTTCTCCCCACCACCCCCCGTATGTACTGAAAGTTTGGTTCCTCATGATGTCAGGGTGAGCGGGGTTTGTTTTTTTTATATTTCCGGCATTTCTTCTTATCTAAAATGAAAGTATATTTTGGTAGCTATTACATAAAGTGATGATATTTATAACTGCAAAGCTGAGTTTCTCCATGGCTTACCTCAATTTAGATGACAGTACTGCTTTCTCTAATCCAATGGGAATATAGACATGTATTGTGTTCTTTACAATACGGTTGACCCCATATCTCACGGTCTGGACAATAGCTTTTTTTGTTAACTAGGTATGTCAGGTATATTCATGCTTCGATTGAGTATACATTGGTCTCGCTAGTTTAAAGGATTTTACGTTATCTTTATGTACGGTTAGCCATAGTAATGCTCATACGTCTATTTCTTTTTCGTTTTTTACCTTCAAGCTTTCTACCTGACTAGTGCTATGGAAGATGGTAATCATGTACTTTCTCTTGAAGCTTTTATCAGATGCTTGATGCTGGGCATGGATTTCAGTACTGATCGATCGTTTCCATCAAAAGGGGGAGTTTCTATATATCTTGAGTTCTATAACCATATATCTTGGACTCGCGCTTTGTATAATAACACTACGTTTCACTTTCCTCTTTCAAGCAGTGGGATACATAAGCCTTAGCTGGAACACGTTGTTGAGCTTACAGCTCTTCAAGCTCTTCTTTATCGAGCGTGGTATTCGTTATCTTCAACTCCTTACTGTGGTGCTGACAATCGTGGTGCAACAATACTTTGTAAGCTAACCCTATCTTCCGTGTGCGTACAAAACACAATGGTAAATAGACTATCACATATATGTTCGAAAGGTTACTACATAAGGAGATCTGCGAGTTCAATTCTTTTGTAAATATTCTACGAACTATTCAAGGGCAGATATCTTTACAAAGCCATTACCAACTCCTCGATTCCTTTTTCTAATATTTAAGCTACAGGTTATTGCCCGTCCTTAGCTTACGGGGGCGTGTTAGAACAAACTAAATAGGCCAACCCAATTGTATAGATGGGTTGTTCCTATTAGGTTATGTTATGTTGCTTAGTCAGTAAGCTATGGTATTAGTATAAATACATATACAATCTAATGTACAAAACACAATTAGAATTACAATAATACATACCCTTTGAGGTTTTATAGCCACCAATTTTACTTTTCCTTCAGAATTTGATTAGATTTAGATTAGTTTTAGCTTAGTTTAAAACCCCCTTCAAAACCTAAGATTTTACTTGCTTTCTAAAAAACATAAAATCACAAAAATACTCTTCCCTCAACCTTTAGATTTTAGTAACATACAATTCGAACCTACCTCACTATTCCCCTAGAGAATGATCCAATACACCGAGTACTTGCCTATAAACACTCATAATTGATTAGGTAATTTGCATAGGGAGGATTGTGTAAAACTTCTATTGCTTTTGCAATAATCCGCATTATACGTCATTGTCAGTACCTGCATTTAAAAGTGTTAACGATAAAGCAACAGATATAGACGAGTGTCTTGTTCACACATCGAGTTTTGGTAACTTTAACCTCCGGTTCCGTGAGGACCATTTTAAAGTATGAATATTGTACCTGCATCATTAGGATTTGATTCATGAATGAATCTCCTTGACATGTTTTCCAGCTAAAAGTGTGGTTTATCTAGAGCTGACACGTCTGGAGACACTAACGAAGCTTTTAAATATTCCATAGTTGTTCATATATCCGGTTTCCCAGACATAGTTAGGATACTAGTCGAATTAGAGGTGAATCATTGATACACACTATGAAGTAAGCAACAACGATTTTAGAGTTTCTCGTCAAATCATAAGCTTGGATCGCAATGGATTACCAATTATCACATGTTTGAAATTTTACAAGATTTCCCATGTCACCTACCGCAGTGTTGTTTGATGTTAACATTAGAAGGATTTCCATTCATCACTATGGAATGGTAAGAGCATCACTCTGAATGTTCTGGCAAGATCATAAAGATAGTTCGTAGGAATCCTGTTATAACTTGAGAACTTATTGTTGTTCACCAAGTGTATTTTGACTTTGTGTCCTAATGAGATTTATATTTGATCTCTTTTGGCTCTAGACTCGATTAGTGCATTTTGGTTTTACTGATCTGGATGGCTGGAAGACTGACTGTCACCTTTTCATATCATAACGGAATCTCGGATATGTTGAGATAGTCAATAGATACTATGTGTATCTCCGTGACAAATGAGGCAAGTGTCTTTTGAGATAAACTTGAATGGCTCGGAAGGTTTGTGCATTGTATAACTAGGTCATGGATGTCTGATCTTCAATACAGAAATTCATCTTCTTCTTGATTCTGATACAGATTTATGTATTGACTCAGGTATTATTGCGTCTAAGTATATGGAGAGCTTTCTTTCTTTTCACCCTTTATCATAACTTTTCTTTTTTACATTCTTCAACCCCTTCAATGTTTACCAAGATGTCAATACTATCACCATGTTGTGATTCTTTTGGTGAATAAACTAATGTCATTAGTCTACTTTAGTTCCCTTTTTTCTTCATCTTCCAAATTCATAAATAAGGAATTACTTATTCTAACTTTGAAATGTTACATGGGTGGATCCCTTCTTAGGTTTCGTTGGATCAGCTTAGTAACATAATACCTAACTT
Organism: Tanacetum coccineum; assembly: GCA_026074375.1. Lineage (NCBI taxonomy): Eukaryota > Viridiplantae > Streptophyta > Magnoliopsida > Asterales > Asteraceae > Tanacetum > Tanacetum coccineum. Next base: position 151,370 of record BQNB010000237.1, read on the forward strand.
TAACCACCTTATGACTTCATTAATGGTGTGATGTAGTTGGTTGTTGGGTATAGTAATCAAAACCATAAAACCATTTGAAAATCAATCAAAGTGTTTAATATGAATCAAAACGTTTAACACTTTGAGAGTTTCATTCTTTTGAAATACTCCCCCTACACTTGTGCATCGATATTTAAAATTATTTCGTACATGGAGGAAGAGTTAATTGCACTTAAAAATCTTGTATCTTATAGTCTCATTATTTCTTTTTCTCAGATATCATTTTTAATCAGTTTCTCCCCTACAGGGAAATAGTTAAAATCTTTAGTGAATTTTTTATAACCAATTGAATTAAAACTTGGACCATGAAAAATATTCATTGGGAGAAAAATTGATACCAAAATAGTTGCATGAATTATTTAACGTTTTTTTTGTAGCTCCTTCAATTCTACACAATTATGACACCATAATATTATAGTTATGTAAAAAACACAACATATCCCACAATAATTAAAAATAAAAATAAAAAACCCTCAAATATTAAAATAAATAAAATAAAATACATATCACAACTCTTCATTTACAATTTTCTACTATTTAAAAAAAAAAACTCCTTCAAATCAATAATCACTTCTATATGCTCACAAACCCAATCTCCCCACAAAATCCCTAACAAAACACAAATTAACATCACAAAAAATCCCATAAAACCAACCCCTCCAATACTCATACAAATATATACAACAACCACATTAAAACCCTAACCCCATCACAACCCCTCTAAACCCCAAATCCTTTAACATCTCATCATCTTCTATTATAAAAAATACTCAACCACATATCACTTCATTCACCTAATACTACAAATTCAACTACTCTAAATTAAACCGCTTTATTATAAACAACATACCATAAACACCAAAATCATACTCCAAAAAGACTTTATATACTTTACAAAATTATACTCAAACAATCGAAAATCTCAATAATATATATTCAATTTACATCTCTCTCTCGCACTCCTACCCATACCCACAGAATTCCGCGACAAAATTTATATTTATGTCTTTTTATCTTCATACTCCTCTCTCCACTCTTTTTATATAAAATCAACTCGCTCATCTCAGTTTCAAATAACTTCTCTTTACCTTAAAACCAATGTGTGTACACGAAACTCCCCTCCCGCAATCATACTAACACATAGAACCAGAGAGACTAATAGTCAATATAGTGTGTGTGTGTTTGTGTGTGTGTGTGGTGTTTCGGCTAATACATGGAGGCTTTGCGAGTGAAATATAGGATATTTATAGAGACTTGTCTAATGTATAGAAAGTGAATGTGTTAAATGTGAAAAGGTTATTTTGTAGAAAGTACGTTTTAGTCATAGTTGCATTTATGTTAAAAAGGTTTACCAAATATTTATTAGCTTAGGCTAATTGTGTATAAAACTTAATTTTTAAATTCATAAAAAAGATAATTATATAATAAAAAAAACCTTAAGAGATAGGATGTTTATTCGTGTTAGGCGGGGGGTTGTGGAGTGGAGAGAGTAGTGGAGAAGGAGAGGAGTGAGGGAGAGAGTGAGATTAAGAGCGAAGAGAGAGAGATTAGAGAAGAGAGAAGAAAGAGAGACCTCAGAAGGATGAGAGAAGGGTGAGGTGTGGGGTAGTCGCGCGCTCTGAGAGTAGATTTGTGGTGTGTGTGTGAGAGGTTGTGGTGTGTATATGTATGTTTTGTGTAAAGTCCCGTAAATATGTTCGCTTAATTGTGTTATCTTTTCGCTGCATCATTCTCGCTCTCACTTTCGCTTATAATGTTGTAAAGATAGATATTAGTCTGCTCTAATTTAGATATTTAGAGACTACTTCTAGATAGTGATTTAAATTAGATTGTTGATGAGATAATATAGTTAGATAGGATATAATGTATTATGTACAATCTATGAAAAATATTCTTGTAACTCTCTCAAGACAGTTAGTGCGCAAGTTTAGAAGAATCGTATAAATGTACACAATAACGTTATATTACCTAATGTCTGTTCTAGAGCTGCCAATGATAGCGCTTATCCTCCTCTTCCCATAGCCGTGTTCCTAACTAAGTCCTTTCACTTTCACAATTCAATGTATACACACACAATTAGTATGCATGGCATATTCATATAGGGTTCTTTAAACACAATCTGTAATTTAAAGATGTGTCTAAATCCCATGCTAGACGCGATCCTTGGTTTACATTAGGTCATATTCGGTGTAAATGGTTAGGGTTAGATCGCGTTAATTTATGATTTAGAGTTGAGCAGATTTTAGGTCTGTGTTCAACTGATGATATCTTGATGATAGAATGTGTTTTGATTTGTTCAAAGCCTATTATTGTAGTTCAAAGAGTATGTTTTCAAAATAATCGGCCTTGAATGATTTTGAGTTCTGGAAGTTGGTCAAACGTTGGTTACAAGAAAAGTTGTCAAAACAGTAAATACGGGTCAGAATTAGGTCATGTTTAGGAGGGTAAAACCCTAACTTAAAAGTGGAATTAAGGTTAGCCAATCTATCATTAGTAATTTCAAATGTATATAAGAAACACTAGAAGAATAGCTTATGATTTTTTGTCTAAGCTCTATGGTAATTAGGACATACTTTTTAGTGTGCATTCAGATCTGAATTGGGACAGTTTTGAAGTTTGATTTTATTTGGGATAGTTGCACATGTAATGGGAGCTTGGGAATCACAAGGTAGTTAGTAAACTCATAGATGAACTTAGATGATTTTTGGTTATATTTTATATATTGGTCCGGCTAAGTAAGGTTTTCTAAGAGAGTAAATATACAACTAAATTTTGATTTCTGAATAACTTTGTAGTTAACTAGTGTATGTGTTAATGAAGGTGGTTAAGATGGACATGGTGTCGGGTGTGACCCTTGTGTTAATACACCCATAGATTATCCATTCATATGTGTTACTGGTCTAGAGCTTTTAGTTAGGTCGAGTGTAAACCGTTATTTATTTATTTGTATAGTTACGTAATAGAAATTGGAAGCTGCGTTTTGAGCATTCAGGTGAGTTACATAGTCCCACTTTTTATTGCGTTTTAAACTTGGGATGGAAATGATGCAAGTGTTGAAATATGTTTTAAATTTTTGTGACTATGTGTTAGTTTAAATGGATGGACTATTATGTGACTGATATGCGTTATGTGCTACATGTTATGTGATATGATAATTGATGTATGTTGCCTAGTCAGGATGGTTACTGCGGGTATCCATGGCTGAGATAGAGGAAAGATTTGGTATGATCCAGTATCGTTGAGGTTGTCTGCTTAGTGATTTGTGTGGTTGATTGTGTAACATCCCCCAACAATGAGTCACAGCGGAAATATGTATGAGGGGTTACTTCTTAATACAACATCACAAGACTACAATGAGAACGCCTTTTAATTTGTGTCATTTGAAAAGTAATCTCGTTGATTTTCTTGAAATGATATTAGATTTATTCCCATTATTGCATCACAATTGAAAAAGCTTGAAAGCGATACAACGAGATTTGATCATTTGCATGTAAGTAGAAATTCATGGATGAAATCTTGTCAAATTTAGACTCCAATACACATCAAGTAAGCCAAGCATCTAATTCACCTGAGAAAAACATGCTTAAAAGTGTCAACATAAAGTTGGTAAGTTCATAGATTTTTGTAAGTATAAATGTAATTGTTTGAATCAAAAGATTTATTAAAGTATGCAGACATAATTCCTTAATAATAGTCACAAAATTGTACGTATGAATGTTGGACCGTAATTGTTCAAAGTATGCATGATAATTAAAACTATCACGAAATGTTTCAAGTATGTATTGCCTAATGAGTGATTACGATTACTCTAAGTTCATGAAACCGATGCACTATGTACCCATCGTAGGTGTCCCCTCCAAGAACACCCGGGCAGTAATGAAAACCATATGTACCCATCGCAGGTGTCCCTTGCAAGAACACCCAGGCAGAAATGAATATGTACCCTGCAGGTGTCCCCTCCAAGAACACATCGTAGCAGTTATGATATGTACCCATCTCAGGTGTTCACTCCAAGAACACATGGGAGATACTTGTAGTTAATCCGTCAATCCGTTAAGCTAATTCGTAATCATTTTAAAGTAAAGTATGTAATTTGTGACCAAAATGGAAGTATGTAATGTATTCCATAGGAGCTATGTAAATGAGTGTGTAACAAATTTGTAATCAAACCATGGAAATGCATTTGCAAACAAGATCGTTCTCACCCAAAATATATGTAAAACAAGTAATAAACATGGGCTATAAACCTCACCTCGATGTTGTAGAACGATTGGCGGGAATGCACATATTAAGCACAACACAAACGGAAACCGGAACGACTCGATCAAGAAGTTGCGGTTTATCTTAACGACTATGACCCACTAGCCTAGGATAATGTATTTGAGTTTTCCGATGGATGATTACATCAACGCGACACGTTGATAAAAGATTTAGATCTCAAGTTGTAATAGTTCGGTGGTTGGTTAAATAAAATAAATCGAAAAGTAAACGCAAAGCATGTAATATATTCTGTATATATTACATATGAAAAATTGAACAATTATATAATTCATATCATGAATTATATAACCAAGGCAAACAACCAAAAGCATAATTCAAAATGTATATAATACACAGCATGTATTATACATAGGGAAAGTATTATATAAGAGACGTAAGAAAAATAATTAAAACAACATAATTCGACATGTGTTTGGAAATCACCATATAAGTTACTAAAGAGTCCTTGTTATAAAAGTACCGCACGTTTTATAGTTGAGAAGTATGTAAACGATGTTTTCAAAGCTTTTACAAAAGTTACGACTTTATCTTCTAGTCGGGAATCATAAAATAATATTTTATAATTTAGTATTTCATTTTCTTGACGGGTTGTAGCTAAAATAGTTGTCTCCTTTGTAAAAGTATAGTTCTCGTTTGTTTGTCGGGTTATTATATAATAAAAAATTAATACTCTTAAACTATATAACCTTGTCCTTTTACCGAGTTTCTAAAATAATAGAAGCTTTAGTGAAACATCACTAAGTATAGAAATTTATATAAATTTCGACATATCCTTTTCGTATATACAACGTTCCCTATATTTTATAAAATCTAATGTTTTCACTTTCCAAACAACCGTGTTGCTAAAATTATCACGTTTCAATTTATATCTAACTAGACAAAATAATAAATAGCACATTTATTTAACCATTAAATCACCATTAGATTCGATTTTATATTTATAAAATCTTACGATATATTTATTAGCCGATTTATATAAACCAAACGCACCCTTGTGGTTAAATCTGTTAACCCAAACGCACCCTTTAGGTGTTTCTGTTAACCCAAACGCACCCTTGTAGTGAAACTGCTAACAAAAACGCTCCCTTATAGTGAAACTGCTAAACCAAACGCTCCCTTATAGTGGAACTGCTAAACCAAACGCTCCCTTATAATGGAACTGCTAAACCAAACGCTCCTTATGGTTTATCTGTTAACCCAAACGCACCCTTATAGCATTTATGCACAAGCAAACGCACCCTTTTGGTGTTTCTACACAGCCAAACGCACCCTATGCTAGTGTTTCTGTTAAACCAAACGCACCCTTGTGCAATTTCTAATACTAACGCGCCCTTGTGTAATTTCTAACAACCAAACGCACCCTATTTGTGGTGTACCCAAAAACAAATGCACCCTTTGTGGTTTTTATCAACACCAAACGCACCCTTATGTTGTGTTAACCACATAAACAAACACGCCCTTGTGGTGTGGTGGCTGCCAACCGAACGCACCCTTGGTGGTTCATCTAAAACCAAACGCACCCTTATGGCTGCAACTCAAACGCACCCGCTGGTGCTGACCACAAACCCAACGCACCCTTTGGTGTCTTTGAAACCAGACACACCCTCTCGGTGCTTTTAAAAAAACGAACGCACCCTCTCGTGGTATTTAAGAAAACCACACACACCCTTGGTGGTGTTTTCAAAGCCAACCAAAACGCTCCCTTTGTGGTGGTGGCTGGTGCGGTGGTGGTGGAGTGCGGGTTGTGGTGGTGTGGTGGCGTGATGGTGGTAGTAGCGGCGTGGAGGTGATGATGTGGTGGGGGTAGTGTTCGGTTGGTGGTGTGATTCGGAGATGGGGTTCGTGGTGGAGATGATGATGTAGCCACGGTGGAGGAGGGTGGTTGGCGTGGGGTGGGAGCGGGGCGACTGGCCGGAGATCGGCCGGAAGTTGGCCGGATATGGGGAGGAGCGAAACTGGAGGCTAGGGTTTCATAAGAAAATCTAAGAACCCTAATCATTTCATATATACACTTGAAAACATCTAAAAAAATGACAAGTGGATAAACTTTAGGGATTATTGTTGTAAATATTATCGGAGGGGGTCCTAAGTGTAACTTTGGTAAATATTGGTTCGGTACTCATTTAGGCTAGTTAACGGAATGATCAAAACACGAAACTTGGCCATTGCGTTCCAAATGATTTTTCTATGAAATTGAGTATTCACTCGACTATTATTGCATAAATGTTTTATAACATTTATTTAAATGTTTATTATTTATTTGTGTATCACGGATAAACTTTATCCGTAAAATAAACTTTAACTTAAATCTTTGCGTTTTTAATAAACGTTTGAAAATAAATGTTTGATAGAATGATTTATTAAATATTTTTATTTAATAAAAGTGATAATTAAATATAAATTTAATTATTTTTTATGTCAGTACGCGTTGCTTGCGGCTTTCAAAATTTTTCCAGTCTTTTTCTGCTTGTTTTCGGGTCTCGGGTAAAACTGAAAAGTTGTCCGGAATATCGTTTTACATCAAATTGCTTTAGAGTCCGAGTCGTGAAAACGTGATTTAGCGGGTCGTTTTTGATAAGTCAACTTAGGAATAACATATATCTTCTCGTTTTCAAGTCAAATAAGAAAAAAAAAATTGCACATGAGAGATATGTAATAATAAATATGATTTATTATTTAAATATGTTTCGAAAATTACTGGTTACGCGGTAATCGTTTTAATGTGACAATAAAAGAGCAAAAGTCAAAAAGTCAAGTCGGACCCGAAAAGTCAAAGGGTAAAATAGTCATTTAAAATTTCGAAAATTGCCGGTTGTTATAGATTGGATTGAATTGCATGTTAGCTTGTATGTTAGTTAGCATAAATGTCATGCGAAAGTATTGTTTTATAATCACAGTAATTCGGTTAATGATTTTGGAAAAGGATTGAATATGTGTGTCTGAAAACCTATGTTTCTCACCAACCATTGTGTTGACGTATAAGCATCATTTTTAGGTATTCAGCAGGATGAGATTAAAGTTAGGAAAAGTGGCTAGATGGACCGTAGGCAGCTGGCGAAGTTTAGTTATCTAGATTTCGTTATTTGTTTTGGATGTTGAATGTTAATTGTTTTGCTTTGTTAGGATGTATAAATGTTTGCATGTCATGACGTTGGCATGAACTGCCTTCATTTTCAATGTCAGACGCCTTTTGGATTTTGTTGATGTGTTTGGGTATTTTCATGACACTGCGTGTCTATACCTTGTATTTTATGCATGTTTTAGTTCTCTATATAGACGCCAATGTGTTGTGATGATTCCCTTTCTCGTCGCGCCTCGCATTTCCGCCTTGGCGGGGTGTGACAAGAGTAATTTACATTTAAAGTCCTTGAAAAATTATGTTCAATGATTTTTTAAACCATTAAAAGAAGATTTTTATCCTTATCTTAGGATAAGCGCACTGAAGCGTACACTTTCCTATGACATTCGGGTCCGTGTTATAGTCTGAAGTAACTGTAAGCCATTAAATAATATTATAAATGAAATGTTTTAAAAAACATTTATGAATCTTGCTCTCGAGCTTCAGTTTAACATTACCCATGTTAATGTAAATCGACATTTCTAGGTAGGTAAATGTTATCGATTTCAAAAGACATGTCGAGAAGATTCTTTTTGGTATTTTTTGAAATTTTTAGATTTTGTATTTGGTTTTTGAAAGATTTTCTAATTTTGTATTTTATTTTTCTTGGTTTTGTATTTTTGTATTTATTTTCGAACAATTATATACAAGTTTGATGTTTGATAGATATTCAAGCAGTTTTCTTTGCAAGAGCCTCTAGTTCTGATGGAGTCAAACATCTCATACCGAGTCGGCCTACTATATACTCAAACCTTTCTTTTGAAAGAGGTTTCATAATAGATCCGCTAACTGGTAATCGTAATCAGTCTCGATAAAGTATAATTCGATGATACCATTTTTGACTTGTTCATTGATAAAGTGATATCGGACATTGATATGTTTAGTGTGGGAATGTTGTACCGGATTACGAGAAGGATATGGCTGCCTTTGAGTCATAGTGTTTGGGTATTTTATCAAATTGAAAGCCATAATCTGTCAGTTGAGTTCGCATCCAAAGGACTTGAGCACAACATGCAGATAGAGACACATTCTCAGCCTCGGCTGTTGACATAGATGTGCAGTCCTACTTTTTCGATGACCAACTCACGAGCTTGTAACTTAGGAATTGTATGCCACTAGATTGTACTTCGTTCGCGTTATCAAATCACCTGGGTGTTGAGCATCTAAAAGGCGATTAGTCAAAAACAGAAGTCCTTTCAGAGCTAGAGTCCTATGTGAATGGTCTTCTTGAGGTACCGAAAGATTCTTTTAACCTCCTTTAGGTTGCTTTTATTTTGGCATTGCCTGATAGACGTGATAAGGAAAAACACGTTGCTGAACTAAATCTGGTCTACTAGATATCAGATATATGAGTGACCCAATTATGCTATGATATTTCGTTTGATTTATGGGTATTCCACTAAAATCTGTATCGAGCTTAGGTTTAGTAGTTATTGGTGTACCAAACTATCGCATTTGTCCATACCATATTTTTTAAGGATGTGTAAAGCGTACTTAGGTTGGTTGATAAATATACCTTTTGGGATTGGTGGATCTGAAGTCCTAAAAAGGAATGTCAGTTCCCCCATCATGGACATTTCGAATCTACTATGCATTAACTTTTCAAACTTTTTAGATAGTTTTGGGTTTGTGGACCGAAAATTATGTCAGCTACATAAATTTGCACAAGTAGGATGTCCTCCTTGTATCTTATCGTAAACAGAGTAGGGTCTATAGTACCTTTTGTGAATCCTTTTAAAACCAAGAATTTTGAAATTTCATCATACCATGCTCTTGGAGCATATTTCAGTCCATAAAGTGCTTTCCTGAGGCGGTAGACTTTGTCTGGATGATCTAGATCAACGAACTCGTCTGGATGACTAACATATACCTCTTCTTTCAGTGGACCATGGAGAAAGTCGTTTTAACGTCCATCTTGAAGATAGGAAATGACTTGTATGCAACGTAGGCAATGAAAATCCGTACAGCTTTCAATCGAGCAACTGGTGCAAAAGATTCCTAAAAATCGATGCCCTCTTCATGACGATATCCCTTAGCTACTAGAGGAACCTTGTTAGGAATTACATTACTCTCTTCATCTTTCTTGTTTTTATATAACCACTTTAGACCAATAACTGTTTTGCTAAAGGGTTTGTCAACAAGTTCCCAAACAACAAGTCTGTCAAACTGATGAAGCATCTTACTTGCTTTGATGTAATCCGAACTCAGCAGTATTGCTTCCTTGATGTTCTTTTGTTTGTTTTACTCACGGTGATGCGACCATTAACAATTCTGGCTTCGTAGCAAGATGTCTTCTAGTCTGATTGGATTGAAAAAACAAAAAAGAACACAAAAAAAAAAAAATATGGATTATCACCTACTTGTGCTAGAGGATGATCTTTAGTCCAATGGTATTCAGAAAGGTGTCCTTGGTAGAATTCATTTATGTTTAACGGATAAATTTAACGTGACGATGATTCACCAATTTTTGTTTTCGGTGCAAAAGGATTAGTGAACTCATATGCGTCAAACACTGCATCATCTACTTGAATAGTGTTATCTTCTTCAGTATGTACATGTGAAGTTGGATTAGTCAGATCAGGTATGTTGTGAAAAATCAATTGAGGTTCGTCTGCAATGATATGTGAGAAATCACATATCCTTTCTATATCAAAAATGTCCCTAAAAAGATAAAATTATGCATAAAATACTTGTATATTGCTTGTTTTGTCTTTGTGATTGGGTAGGTACGGATATTACAAATAACCAGGGAAAACGGCCAAAATTCGGACAAAAATGGACACGGATCGAATTGAGTGCACAGAGCCGGGATTTTGATAGCCAAGAAAGGTCAAAAGTCAACACATGTATCAAAACATTGGTCAACAAGTAACTCTGGTCAAACTTATAAGGACAAGATTTCATAAATACCAAAACAACCCCTTGAATTAAACCAAATTGCAAGTTTCCTTAAACCCTAACACCATTTATCTTTTTATCTAATAAAAGGGGGAATTTTATAAAAAAAAAAAAATTAAAACAACGATCTTCTTTTTACTCTCTCTTTGTGGTGTGAGAGAGACCGTTATCTTTTATTAATAAAAAGATAACGGTGTTAGGGTTTAAGGGATATCTTTGCAATTTGGTTTAATTTCAAGGGGTTGTTTTGGTTATTTTGGAATTTTGTCTTTATAAGTTTGACCAGAGTTGACTTGTTGACCATGGTTGACCAATGGTTGACTTTTTGACCTTTCTTGCTATCAAATTCCCGGCTCTTGTGCACTCTATTCGATCTCGTGTCCATTTTTGTCCGATTTTGGCCGTTTTCCTGTGTTATTTGTAATATCCGTACCTACCCAATCACAAAGACAAAACAAGCAATATACAAGTATTTTATGCATAATTTTATCTTTTTAGGGACATTTTTGATATAGAAAGGATATGTGATTTCTCACATATCATTGCAGACGAACCTCAATTGATTTTTCACAACATACCTGATCTGACTAATCCAACTTCACATGTACATACTGAAGAAGATAACACTATTCAAGTAGATGATGCAGTGTTTGACGCATATGAGTTCACTAATCCTTTTGCACCGAAAACAAAAATTGGTGAATCATCGTCACGTTAAATTTATCCGTTAAACATAAATGAATTCTACCAAGGACACCTTTCTGAATACCATTGGACTAAAGATCATCCTCTAGCACAAGTAGGTGATAATCCTTCAAATCCAATTCAGACTAGAAGACATCTTGCTACTAATCCAGAATTGTGTATGTTCGCACTCACCGTGAGTAAAACCAAACAAAAGAACATCAAGGAAGCAATAGCTGATGATGTGCGGATTAAAGCAATGCAAGAAGAGCTTCATCAGTTTGACAGACTTGTTGTTTGGGAACTTGTTGACAAACCCTTTAGCAAAACAGTTATTGGTCTAAAGTGGTTATATAAAAACAAGAAAGATGAAGAGAGTAATGTAATTCCTAACAAGGTTCTATTTTTTTTTCTTGTTTATAGTAGCGTATGGGATTATCGTCATACATGAAGAGGGCATCGATTTTTAGGAATCTTTTGCACCAGTTGCTCGATTGAAAGCTGTACGGATTTTCATTGCCTACGTTGCATACAAGTCATTTCCTATCTTCAAGATGGACGTTAAAACGACTTTCTCCATGGTCCACTGAAAGAAGAGGTATATGTTAGTCATCCAGACGAGTTCGTTGATCTAGATCATCCAGACAAAGTCTACCGCCTCAGGAAAGCACTTTATGGACTGAAATATGCTCCAAGAGCATGGTATGATGAAATTTCAAAATTCTTGGTTTTAAAAGGATTCACAAAAGGTACTATAGACCCTACTCTGTTTACGATAAGATACAAGGAGGACATCCTACTTGTGCAAATTTATGTAGCTGACATAATTTTCGGTTCCACAAACCCAAAACTATCTAAAAAGTTTGAAAAGTTAATGCATAGTAGATTCGAAATGTCCATGATGGGGGAACTGAAATTCTTTTAGGACTTCAGATCCACCAATCCCAAAAGGTATATTTATCAACCAACCTAAGTACGCTTTACACATCCTTAAAAAATATGGTATGGACAAATGCGATAGTTTGGTACACCAATAACTACTAAACCTAAGCTCGATACAGATTTTAGTGAATACCCATAAATCAACGAAATATCATAGCATAATTGGTGTCACTAATTATATCTGATATCTAGTAGAACAGATTTAGTGAAGCAACGTGTTTCTTAGCTCAGCTATCAGCAATGCCTCATAAAAGCACATTAAGGAGGTTAAAGTATCTTTCGGTCCTCAAGAAGACCATTCACATTAGGACTCTAGCATCTGAAGGACTTGGTTTTGAAACTAATCACCTTTTTAGATGTCATCACCAAGTTGATTGATACGCGTCAGGTACATCTAGTGGCATACAATTCCTAAGTTACAAGCTCGTGAGTTGGTCATCGAAAAAGTAGGACTGCACATCTATGTCAACAGCCGAGGCTGAGAATGTGTCTCTATCTGCATGTTGTGCTCAAGTCCTTTGGATGCGAACTCAACTGACAAGATTATGCTTTCAATTTGATTAACATACCCAATCACTATGACTCAAAGGCGCCTAATCCTTCTCGTAATCCGGTTACAACTATTCCTAAACTAAACATTAATCTGTACCGATATCACTTTATCAATGAACAAGTCAAAAATGGTATCATCGAATTATACTTTATCGAGACTGATTACGATTACCAGTTAGCGGATCTATTATGAAACCTCTTTCAAAAGAAAGGTTTGAGTATATAGTAGGCCGACTCGGTATGAGATGTTTGACTCCATACGAACTAGAGATCTTGCAAGAAAACTGCCTTGAATATCTTATCAAACATCATATTGTTTATAATTGTTCGAAAAGATAAATACAAAAATACCCAAAACCAAGAAAATAAAATACAAAATAGAAAAATCTGTCAAAAACCAAATAAAAATCTAAAAAATTTTCAAAAAATACCAAAAAAGAATTTCTCGAATGTCTTTGAAATCGATAACTTTACCTACCTAGAAATGGTCTGATTTCATTAACATGGTATGTAAATGAAGGCTCGTGCAAGAGGTCATAGGTTTTAAAACATTTCATTTATAATATTATTTAATGGCTTACAGTTACTTCAGACTATAACGCGGACCCGAATGTCATAGGAAAGTGTACGCTTCAGTGCGCTTATCCTAAGATAAGGATAAAAATCTTCTTTTAATGGTTTAAAAAATATTGAAATAAATTTTCAAGGACTTTAAATGTTAAATTACTCTTGTCACACCCCGCCAAGGCGGAAATGCGTTAGGCGCGACGAGAAGGGATTCAATCACATAACATTGGCGTCTATATAAGAATCTTAAACATGATAAAATACAAGGTATAGGAACAGTAGTGTCTGAAATTCCCAAACACATCACAAAATCCAAAAGGCTCGTCTGTCATTGGAAAATGAAGTAGTTCATGCCAGCGTCTATGACATGCAAAAATTTATACATCCTAACAAAAAAAACAATTTACGTTTATCATCCAAAACAATAACGAAATCTAGATAACTAAACTTCGCCAGCTGCCTACGGTCCATCTAGCACTTTTTTTTACTTTAATCTCATTCCTGCTGAAACCTAAAAAATGATGCTTATACGTCAACACAATGGTTGGTGAGAAACATAGGTTTTCAGACACACATATTCAATCCTTTTTCAAAATCATTAACCGAATTACTGTGATTATAAAACAATACTTTCGCATGACATTTATGCTAACTAACATACAAGCTAACATGCAATTCAATCCAATCTATAACAACCGGCAATTTTCGAAATTTTAAATGACTATTTTACCCTTTGACTTTTCGGGTCCGACTTGACTTTTTGATTTTTGCTCTTTTATTGTCACATTAAAACGATTACCGCGTAACCAGTAATTTTTCGAAACATATTTAAATAATAAATCATATTTATTTTTACATATATCTCATCGTGCAATTTTTTTTACTTTTTTTATTTGACTTGAAACAGAAAGATATATGTTTATTCCTAAGTTACTTATCAAAAACGACCGCTAAAATCACGTTTTACGACATCGGACTCTAATGAAATTGATGTAAAAGAATATTCCGGACAACTTTTCAGTTTTACCCGAGACCCGAAAACAAGCAGAAAAAGACTGGAAAAATTTTGAAAGCCGCACGCAACGCGTACTGACATAAAAAATAATTAAATTTATATTTAATTATCACTTTTTATTAAATAAAAATATTTAATAAATCATTTAACATTTTATTTCAAAAACGTTTATTAAAAACGCGAGGATTTAAGTTAAAGTTTATTTTACGGATTAAAGTTTTATCGTGATGATACACAAATAAATAATAAAATTTTAAATATATGTTATAAAACTATTTTATGCAATATTAGTAGAGTGAATACTCTATTTCATAGGAAAAAGTTCATTTGGAAAGCTAATGGCGCAAGTTTCGTGTTTTGAATCATCCGTTAACTAGCCTAAATGAGTCCCGAACCAATATTTACCAAAAGTTACACTTATGGTCCCTATGATAATATTTACAACATTAATCCCTAAAGTTCTATCCACTTGTCATTTTTTAAAAAGTTTCAAGTATATATATGAAAGTGATTAGGGTTTCTTTTGATTGTCTTGTGAAAACCTAGCTCCAGTTTCGCTCATCCCCATCTCCGGCCACTTCGGCCGATCTCTGGCCGAGTCGCCCCGCTCCCACCAAGCCAACCACCCTCCTTCACTATGGCTACATCATCATCTCCACCACGAACCCACGTATCCGAATCACACCACAACCGAAACACTACCCCACCACATCATCACTCCACGCGATTACTACCACCAATCAGCACCACACCACCACAACCCGCACTCCACCACCACCGCACCAGCCACCACCACAAAGGGAGCGTTTTGGTTGGCTTTGAAAACACCACCAAGGGTGTGTGTGGTTTTCTTAAATACCACGAGAGGGTGCGTTCGTTTTTTTAAAAGCACCGAGGAGGGGTAGTGTTGGTTTTTATAAGACACCAAAGGGTTTTTTAATTTGTTGCGTTGGGTTTATGAGTCAGCACTAGCGGGTGCGTTTGAGTTGCAGCCATAAGGGTGGTTTGTTGGTTTTAGTTGAACCTACCTAGGTGCCGTTTCGGTGGCAGCCACCTAACCACAATGGGGTGTTTGTTTAGGTGGTTAACACACATAAGGGGTGCGTTGGTGTTGATAAAAACACAAAGGGTGCATTTGTTTTTGGGTTACACCACAAATTGGGTGGTTTGGTATGTTAGAAATTTACTACTAAGGGGCAGCGTTATAGTATTAGAAATTGCCACAAGGAGTGCTGTATTTTGGTTTAAAGAAACACTAGCAGTAGGGTGAGTTTGGCTGTGTAGATACACTAACAAGGGTGGTTTTGCTTGTGCTAAATGCTATTAGGTGCGTTTATTTGGTGGTTAGCAGATAAACCATAAGGAGCGTTTGGTTTAGCAGTTCCATTTATAAGGGAGCGTTTTGGTTTAGCAGTTCCACTATAAGGGAGCGTTTGGTTTAGCAGTTTCACTATAAGGGAGCGTTTGGTTTAGCAGTTTCACTACAAGGGTGCGTTTGGGTTAACAGAAACACCTAAAGGGTGCGTTTGGGTTAACGGTTTAACCACAAGGGTGCGTTTGGTTTATATAAATCGGCTAATAAATATATCGTAAGATTTTATAAATAT
The DNA here is from genome assembly GCA_026074375.1 of Tanacetum coccineum. Taxonomy (NCBI): domain Eukaryota; kingdom Viridiplantae; phylum Streptophyta; class Magnoliopsida; order Asterales; family Asteraceae; genus Tanacetum; species Tanacetum coccineum. The sequence goes on from BQNB010000237.1 coordinate 167,073, forward strand.
AAAATCGAATCTATGGTGATTTAATGGGTTAAATAAACTTGTGCTATATTAATATGTTGTCTTGTTAAGATATAAGTGAAACGTGGATATTTTGCAACACGGGTTGTTTGGAAAGTGGAAAACATTAGATTTTATAAATATGGGAAACGTTGTATAAACGAAAAGGTTATGTCGAAATTTATATAAATTTCTATACTTAGTGATGTTTCACTAAAGCTTCTATTATTTTAGAAACTCGGTAAAAGGACAAGGTTATATAGTTTAAGAGTATTAATTTGTTATTATATAATAACCCGACAAACAAACGAGAACTATACTTTTACAAATGAGACAACTATTTTAGCTACAACCCGTCAAGAAAATGAAATACTAAATTATAAAATATTATTTTATAATTCCCGACTAGAAGATAAAGTCATAACTTTTGTAAAAGCTTTGAAAACATCGTTTTACATAATTCTCAACTATAAAACGTGCGGTTACTTTTATATCCAGGAATTCGTTGTAACTTATATGGTGATTTCCAAACACATGTGATTTATGTTGTTTTAATTATTTTTCTTACGTGCTCTTATTATAATTACTTTTCCCTATGTATAATACATGCTGTGTATTATATACATTTTGAATTATGCTTTTGGTTGTTTGCCTTGGTTATATAATTCATGATATGAATTATATAATTGTTCAATTTTTCATATGTAATATATACAGAATATATTACATGCTTTGCGTTTACTTTTCGTTTTATTTTATTTAACCAACCACCGAACTATTACAACCTGAGATCTAATCTTTTATCAACGTGTCGCGTTGATGTAATCATCCATCGGAAAACTCAAATACATTATCCTAGGCTAGTGGGTCATAGTCGTTAGGATAAACCGCAACTTCTTGATCGAGTCGTTTCGGTTTCCGTTTGTGTTGTGCTTAATATGTGCATTCCCGCCAATCGTTCTACAACATCGAGGTGAGTTTATAGCCCCATGTTTTACTTGTTTTTCATATATTTTTGGGGTGAGAACATGTTGTTTGCCAAATGCTATTTCATGGTTGATTACAAATTGGTTTACACACTCATTTACATAGCTCGCTATGGGATACATTACTTGACTTCATTTTGGTCACAAATACATACTTTACTTTTAAAATGATTACGAATTAGCTTAAGCGGATTGAACGGATAACTACAAGTAAATGCCCATGTGTTCTTGGAGGGAACACCTAAGAGGGGTACATATTCATTACTGCTCAGGTGTTCTTGGAGGGGACACCTGCGAGGGGTACATATTCATTTCTGCCTGGGTGTTCTTGCAAGGGACACCTGCGATGGGTACATATGGTTTCCATTACGGCCCGGGTGTTCTTGGAGGGGACACCTACGATGGGTACATAGTGCATCGGTTTCATGAACTTAGAGTAATCGTAATCACTCATTGGGCAATACATACTTGAAACATTTCGTGATAGTTTTAATTATCATGCATACTTTGAACAATTACGGTCCAACTTTCATACGTACAATTTGGTGACTATTATAAGGATTGATGGTCATGCATACTTTATAAATCTTTTGATTTCAACAATTACATTTATACTTACAAAAATCTATGAACTCACCAACTTTATGTTGACACTTTTAAGCATGTTTTTCTCAGGTGAATTAGATGCTTGGCTTACTTGATGTGTATTGGAGTCTAAATTTGACATGATTTCATCCATGAATTTCTACTACATGCAAAAGGATCAAATCTCGTTGTATCGCTTCTCAAGCTTTTATTGTGATCGCAATTATGGGTTAATCACTATAATCAATTTCAAGAAGAAAATAACGAGATTACCTTTTTGCAAAGGACCAACATTTAAAGGCGTTCTCTTGTTTTTGTGATGTTGTATTATGAAGTAACGCCCTCAGACATATTTCCGCTGTGACACATTGTTGGGGGTGTTACACAATCAACCACACAAACACTAAGCAGACAACCTCAATCGATCTTGGATCATACCAAATCCTTTTCCCTCTATCTCAGGCCATGGATACCCGCAAGTAACCATCCTGACTAGGCAACAATACATCATTATCATATCACATAACATGTAGCACATAACGATATCATGTCAAATATTAGTCCATCCATTTAATTAACCATAGTCACAAAAATTTAAAACCTATTTCAACACTTGCTTCATTTCATCCAAGTTTAAAATGTAGTAAAAAGTGGGACTATGTAACTCACCTGAATGCTCAAAACGCAGCTTCCAATTCCTATTACGCAACTATACAAATAAATAAACACGGTTACACGCGACCAAGCTAAAAGCTCTAGTCCATGTAACACACATATGATGGATGTCTAAGGGTTTGATTAACCATCATGGGTCACCCCGACACCATGCCCAACCTTAACCACCTCATTAACACATTACACTAGTTATCTACAATTTATTCAAAAACGCAGAATTTTAGTGTATCTTTTCTAACTTAAAAACCTTACTTGCTGACCTTCATAAATTATACCATAAATCACCTAAGTTTATTATGAGTTTACTAACTACCTTATGATTCCCAAGTTCTCATTGCATATGCAACTATCCCAAATAAAATCCAACTTCAAAACTGTCCCAATTCGGATCTGATTGCACACTAAAATGTATGGCCCTAATTACCATACTTAGACACACAATCAGAAGTTATCCTTCTGGGTTTCTTTATATACATATTGAACTTAACCACTATTGATTGGCTAACCTTAATTCCACTTTTAAGTTAGGGTTTTACCCTCCCAACCATGACCTAATTCTGACCCGTATTTACTGTTTTGACAACTTTTCTTGTAACCAACATTTAACCAACTTCCAGATCTCAAAATCATTTGAGGCTGGACTTTTGAAAAATAGACTCTTTGAACTACAATTTAGGCTCTTGAATCATATCAAAACATGTAGGATATTGGAAATCATAACACAATCGAATGACTAGAGGATTAGCCAAGTTCTAGAGAGAGAAAGTGAGGGAGAACTTTCTAGAGTGAGAAAATGAACTTGTATAAATGAAATGACTAACCCACCTCTTCCATGGCATGGAAGAGGCTTTTATACTTACAATAGTAACCGGCCTAGGGCCTTGGTAAAGGGCTAACATGTTGGGTTTACTACCCAGCCCATTACCGAACATTATACATTAACTACTTAACTACGAGCAACAATAAACGGTAAAATACACGGGGTGACCGAGTCTTTTTCTAATATCTAACAATCTCCCCCTAAGGGAGGTCACCCTAAAAAAAATACTAAATTAAGCTCAACAATCTTGATCTTGTGTTCAGCTCGTAGTCTTTGATTCTTCATGCATTTATCTCTTTGTACATAATGTAGTGATCTTTGAACTTAGTTCCTTTGACTTGCATGATCTTTGAGCTTTCTTTGAGATCATCAGCCACAGTAAATCTCTTAATCATACTTGTTGTAGTATTGCATCCATGTATTGTTGTGACCTTCGGTATGCTCACACTTTTCTGGATAATGATAGCACGCATCAGAGTTGCGGAAGCTGTGTTGTAAGTCTTTCAGTTATCATGATGTCTTTGATTAGGAATATTAAGTGTAAGCATGGGGTTGTGAATTGACATGTCTCTTGCCAGCAGCTTCTACCGTCAGGGATTCCTGCAAGTATATGTTAGTAATAAACAAACAAAAGTGTCTTTGTTTACTTTTGTTGAATAAGGTTGCAAGAACCACGGTTCCCCTTTTATCAGTATAAATAATGCCTGTGATAAGGTAGAGTGTCAAAGAATCTCCTTGATAGGGTTTCGCAGCTGTGCTAGCCATTCTCAAAACGGAGCGTCTTAAAGTAGACAAAGCACGGAGTGGGTGAACCAGTGAATTAAAAACCCACTGATTCACTTGATTAATGAAAAATTGATTTGAAAATCAATCGCGTGTCACTCAAAAAAGAGTTTTTTGTGACACATCGACGGTTTTATATCATAAAATCAAATTTCATCAGAAACACATTTGTTTTGAAAGATATACACAGTCAATGTGCTCCAAAATCAGTTGTTGAGCACATCAAAAGGTTTTTCAAAAACTATTCGTCAATTCACTGCCTGGAACAAGTTTGATTCATAAAGAATCGCACCATCGTTGCTTTCCATTTTTCACAAGTTTGATCCATAATGGATCTCACATGTCACCTACCAAGAGCTTGTTTGATGTTGGCTCTAGAAGGATTTCCATCTTCATTGTGAGTACTTTCGTATCACTCGGATGTTCTGGCAATACCTCGAGGATAATGCATAGGACTCTTAAAATCTTTACTTGTTGTCACAGTGTGTGATGAACAAGCATAGTTTGTATTAGTGTCCTAACGAGATTTATGGATGATCTCATAGATCTAGACTCTATCGTGCACATTTGGTTTTTTGGTAGTCGGAGGATGGAGCAGAGTGCCACCTTTTCAATATCGTCTAACTCGGAGTGAGGTAAACGATAGAAATGCGTTGATCTTCATGAGAAATGAAACAAGAATCCTTTGAGGGATCTTGAGTGGCTAGGAAGGCTTGTGCAGCATATCACTGGGTCCATGATACTTGTCTTTAATTTTAACAATCAATCATGTGATTCTCTCAGCATATGTAGTGACCCGGTTTCTGCCTAATGTCAAAGGAGGGCTGCTTTCTTTTCACCCTTTATCTTAACATTTCTTTTTAATTCTTCCACCCATTCAATGCTTATTGAGACTTCATTACTAGAACCTTGTTGGGTGTGTTCCAGTACTAGCTCTATCTCAGTCCTTACTATTCCCTTATTCTCACATTACTCCTTTTGTAATCATACCCAAGGACTTCTACACTAACTAGTGGATTGTCCTTGGGTAGATCCCTTCGGCTCTGGCAGGATCATTGTAAAAAACAAATGAACCTAACCTACCACCTTATAACCTATGGGGATAAAGTAATAAGGGTCGGTCTTTTTGGTACAAGTTCACTTTGCCATAAAACTAATTGAAAAATCAATCAAGGTACTTGTGATATAGATATCAAAGCCATTGTACCTTGATTGTTTTGATTATTTTAGAAATGCTCCCCCTCAACAAGTGCGTCGGTAATCAAAATTTTTTGGTACAAGGAGGGAGGAGAACCTGCTTGAGTCTTAATAGATCACATTTTTATCAGATTTAATATTTAAATCACATTTTCTCCCCTGATCAAAAACTTCAAACCCTTTGAGATTTAGGATCTCAACTGATTGAAATATATTAGAAAAATTTGGGAGAAGATGTGGTCTGATTAAATACAAGCCGATATTGGAACCTATATATGCCCCCCCTCAATTGATGAGGGATTCTATTAGTTTCAGTTATGATGATTTTATAAATGATTTAGAGTTTAACGAGAAACTCATGAAAAATTCATAAACTGACACATAACACTGATAACTACACAACTAAGTAATGTACAAAGTCTACAATGTAAAACACATGATATTGACCTTTTAATTAGAATGACGATATCATTCTGTTCTCTGAAGAAGTCTGTAGTCAATATCACGAACACGTCCACCAACAAAGCATTCCAGATTCCGGTAGATCCTTCTCGTCTTCAGTCGCCTTTCAATTGCCGCTATGAACTCCTTGCACCTTGTCACATCCTTCTCAGTCCAAATCGCGTATTCATCACCGATTGAGCCGCTTGACCTTGAATTCCTTGACTCTGTAATCTAGTGCTTTCAGAATACGTGTCAACGTCCTATCACCGAACTTGTATATTTTGTTGAATCGCATAATCTTTCGTTCATTGTTGTTGACCGGGAACACTACTGCTCGAGGAGACTGAATAATGGTATAATCATGCTTGAACTTGTAGCTCGTTGTATCCCATCCTGGTTTTGTAAGGTTCAACTGTGTCCTGGTAGCTTTCAAGCCGATTGAAAGTCTTGACCTCTGTCGTAATCACCAAGTTTCGGGTCCATAGTTTGACAGCAGTAGATAGCATCCGTTTGTCTGAACCAGGAAGATGATCGAGATGACCTTGCAGAAGGAGTAGATTCAGGTCTTCAAAGTCACTAGGATACAGGTTCTTGAAATCTTTTTTAGCAATCGTATGTTCTTGAAAATCAGCTCGTCAGAGGACAATTTCCATTAAGTAGTCATACCCTAATCTTGAGTATGCTTTGATTCTTACGACACTAAGAATCCGCATGTGTGTTCTGACATCTTTTCTACGCGACGGAGAATCATGTCTGTCAATATAGAAATTATGTCGATTAAACCACCAGTGAGAGATGCCATATTTTGCACTTATGTCATAAGTACACACATCATCTATCCATTTATTCTGGCACTAGTAGTTCAAGCCCAAAGTCAAGATAACTAGCAGCCTTCATCTTGGAAATCAATAGAGTAGGATTTCTTCCCTTGCTGCCATATCTCAAATACTCCAAGTATTTATTGAAGAAGAATTATGGTTAAATAGTGACATGACCTGGAGGTCCACCGAGAGGCAATAGTTGGTTGACATCGATTCTGACATGATCTCCTTCTGGATTCGTCCAGTCAACCTGAGCTGTGAGCATTTTTTGACACTCCTCCATCTGGAACTGAAGGTGAATAACATCTGGATAGAAGGCTTTAACAACTTCATAAGCCTGCCTTTCGAAATCTGCTTGTATAAGTGTGGTCTTGTTCACTTGGCGGCAGTACCATTTCAAGAAAGTTGCTATATCTCCAATCTTTGTAAGCAGCGAGTTCTCAGCTAGGGGCTCATAAGTGGTGGCCAACGCAGAAGCCCAGTTGTTCGCAACATCTGATTTGTTGGAAAAAGGAATAGTCCAGGCAGGTTCAGGAGTCGCTAGTCTTTCCTCTTCAGGTAGCGGTTTCCACCAGTCTTTTCTCACGTCAGCTTTTGGTTGGTGATCATTCTTGAAGTCTTCATCATCAGACAAAAGTACATGCTCTTCAGGAATGGAATCATCCTGCATCAGATAGTCAGTTGGAGATAGCTCGTGATTCCCAAAGACACCAGCTGACTCATATCTAGTGTCAGATGTAGTCCAAGCCATGGATTGTGATGCTGAGGTTGCCGTCTTGGACAAACTTAAGCTTTAATTGCCTTGTGCTGAGGCAATCCAGATGACCAAGTAAGATGGAGGAGGAAGAGGAAACTAAGAAGACCCTGATGCTCCTAAAGTACCTAGAGCACTAGACGCGCCTGCTGGAGGAGGAGGTGGCTATGAAGGTGGAGACCCAGGAGGAGTTCTTGGTACGTCACGTCTCTTTTGTCTCTTTTTACGAGCTTCCTCCTGATCAGCTAGACGTTGATTTGAATAATCTAACTCCAATAACTTATGCAGAGCCTCATAAAAGTCATTGTGAACGTCATGAGCCTGGTAGGAGTTGTATTCAAACATCTATTGTAGAAGAATTTCTTTCATATCAACAGTTGCATAATTTTTTAAAAAATCCTTGAAAGCGACTCGAAGTGGAGCCTTGCATTGCCCATTCCACTGCATCAGTGACTATCTACATCCACTAACTTGGCTTACCTTAGTGGGGTAATATAGAGATTTCTAGTTGTATAGCCGGCTCCTTGTTTGTCTAACTTTCCTCCAGGGCTAGTTGTTTTGTATCAGAATCCTCCATATGTAGTTCGAGTTCACCTAGCACATTACAAGATTAGGATCAGCGTGCTTTGGTATGTGGTTGAGGTGGTGGTGGTAGAGGAGTGGTTGTTGTTGTTGTGATTGTTGAGATTGTTGCTGTTGATGTTGGGAGTGAAGAGTGATAAGTGCTTAATTACACATATCTTTTACCTCTAAAAACGAGCTTAAATGACCAAAAACAGACAAAAACTGCCAAATATATGTTTGTTTTGCATTTGTATTGTGCAGGAAGTGGATATCATCAAAAAGAACAGAACACCAAGCCAAAATAAGAAACTGAGCATGGAATGGAAAAGACTGTGCAAAATCAATGCCAAAGTCCAAAAATGCCAAAGTCAGAGTCAATACTGAAGAATCAGCAACAAACTGGAGCCGGAACTGAAGAATACTATTGGATGCAATCTTAAACCCCATCTGAATGGGCCGGGAAAGCCCCAATAGTATAACTATGAAGACAGTAAGACAAAGGCCATCAATCAATTCAACAGCCCATTTGTGTGCAATTGACAAAGACTGTGAAGACTTTGAAGGCCCAATCCTAGCCCAGTTACAGCCAATCTCAGCCATTGTACACACAAAACCCACTTCATAACCTTATTGGGCCTTAAAAAGCCCAATAACATAAGCCTAAACCTTATTGGGCCCAAACCCAAACCCAGTGGGCCCAATACAAGCCCATAACAAAACCCAGTGGGCCCAATACAAGCCCATAACAAAACCCAAGCCCAACAAAAGCCCACAATTCTTTTTATAAAACTTTAGGGGCTAAAATTGTCATTTTTTAAAGTGTTTTATAAAAGAAAAATGGTGAAATAAAGAGAGGGACTGAAACTGCCAATTGGCATTTCTTTTACAATTTTAAAAGCCAAGGGCTGTTTTGCAAATTTCTCAAACTTTCCCTTATATAAAAAACTAGAGGGACCAAATTTGCAATTTGCCCTAACCCCCTTTTATTCTTTTAGTTATAAAACGCAGGGACCATTATTGCAATTACCCTAACCCTTCTTTATTTCTTTTGTTATAAAAATCAAAGGGACCAAATGTGTAATACTCCAAACCTCTTTTATAACTGAATTTGGGGCTTAAATAAAATGAAAATAGAAAGAAAGTTGAGGGGTTGAAGTTGCCTCTTCCCCAAGGTTTTCGTTTAAACCTGCAACCATAACGGTACTCGAACCACCTTGGCGCCAAAACCCAAACCACCCTCTCCCACGGTTTCTAGCCCATACCACTACCTCTAGTACACTTCCCAGCCTATCTTAACCATTTCCCACCTCCCCATTACCCCTATAACCATGCCAACTTGGCAATCACACAACCCGAAGACCCCTTCAATGGTGAGATTGAGCCAGAAGTAACACAACTTGCAAGCAAGGGCTAGGATTGCTTTGTACACTCACAACAAACACAACCCAAGAAAAAGAATGCATAGAGGACTTCTATAAAAGAAAAAAGAGCAACCCGAAAGCAATACACCATTTTTACCATGTTTTTAGTTTAATTTTAATTTCAAGTCTTTCTTTTAAGCATTTTAATGTAATTCAGCTTGTACCTTACGAATTTGAGCAATATATTTCAGTTTTCAAGTTACCTTGCTCTTTGATTTCAAATTTAAGCAAATTTTGTTTTTAATGAATCATTCACTTGTTCTCATCATTTTACATTCATCATTACCACTTGAGTTCATTTGATCAAGATTTGGCTAACCTTTAAAATGGGTCATATGGGATTTGTAATTGGGATGTAAACCACTCAGCCAACTTTGGTGGATGTGGTGGGTTCATTAGATATTTAAACTATATTTTAGTGGATTAAAATAATGTTTTTAAGGTTTCTTTTATGTTCTGCAATTTTCAATAAGCCAAAGAGTGCTAAACCAACTCAAGCTGCTTTTATTGAGCTTATGCACTCTTTTGTGTGCTGTTTGTTGTGTTTCTAGCTATTTTTACCAAACTTTAGTCCTTCATTGTGATACACTAAGTTCAAGACAAGTGGTGTATGCAGGCATAATTTTTGATAGTGCCATTTTTAAGCCTTAATATCAGCATGTTTAAGCTCACTTTAATAACTAAGATTTTGAATATAAGCTTAATTACATGCCCTTTAAATCTGTTTTGGGTTTATTTTGGCTAAAAAGCTCTTTAGAGCTTATTTTCATAAGCCTAAAAAGCCCTTAAGCTCACTGTGTTGCCTTCCCCTGGTGCTGAGCACCATAATTTAGCCCTTTTATCTAGCTTATTTAATACTAAGCTCTAGGATTTTATTGCTTTTATTTATAGCTTATTACTAGTTCTTTAAGCTCCCAAAATCTTATAGCTTATCTCCCTTTCTAGGTTAGCTTAAAAGTAGCTTAAAGTAGCCCTTTTTCTGTTTTCTTATTAAAACTGTCATTATAGCTTAAGTCATTTCCAGCTTATTTTAGGGCTTATTCTAGATACCTTAGCTTATTTAGGACCCCTCTCCATTAAAACTGTCCCATAAGTTTTAGCAATTTTGTTAGCTTAAATCCACAATAAGAAAGAAAAATAAGCCAAATAACAACCAACAAGCTTATTTAGTTTTCTGTCAGTCCAGAAAAGCTACTTTTTCTGGCTTATTTAGTGGATTTAGCTATGCACCTTTTTTATGAATAAATGTTTCTTTAGTTCCCTTTACAACTTTGCTTCTTTGGCTTTTTGATAATAAGCACTTAGGACCTACTTTGTAATCGGGGTCCAACTCAGGGACCATTAGTGTAAAATTTATCCTTTTATGGTTTACAGGTTAATCCCCCCCCCCCCCCCCATGTTAGTTTGTTGTTTCCCGTTAGTCCTTATCTCCTTTTTCACTGTTAGTCCTCCTTATGTTAACTTTGTTAGTTTTTTTTATTTAATTAATATAAATTAGGTGTTAATTTTAATTAGTTTAATTCTTTTATTTATTCAGTAAAATTTGGGCATTTTATATTTTTTGAATTGATAACTTTTTCTTTATTTAATTTTATTTTTTCGTATTTTTATCATACTTTCTATTTTTTGTCTTTTTCTATTTTCTTATTTTAATAGTTATTAATCTTTAAAATTTCTAATAATTCCAAAAATTAATAAAAAAATATTTTTCTTTTTTATAAATTTTCTTTTGTTCATTTAGTGTCTAGGAAAACTATAAAAATTTAGTTACGCTTAATTTTTCGTAAATTTCAGTCTTAGACCCGTTTTACCGGTGCGTTTTACCGTTCTTTTCGTTTAGGCATTCAAACGACCTCGTTATTTTTTTCTAGTTTTTGTTATTTTTCTAATTAATTAATTAGAATTTTATTTTGATTTTAATTTTAATTAGCATTTATTTCTTATTTTTTAGTATTTAGGTTTTCCCGATTCCTGATTCTGTTCCCCGTTTTTAGTATAAATTTAATTTTTTTAGGGGGGATTTCCCTTATAACTAATTTGTTTCCCGTAGTTTTTAAGATCCCATTTCCTATACCTGTGTCCCGTAGATTAAATTAAGTTTTATTTAATTAATTTTAGTTGTAATTAATCAGTGTTTCCATCATATATTCTCCATCATTCAATTTCTCATCAAACCAGGATTCTTTCAATTGCATCCTCGTTGGGACATAGACCCGGGATATCTCTTCCCAGAATCTTGTTATCATTGATTCTTCTTGTGGTATTTATCCTTTGTGGTGGAATTTGACTTTTGCCTTCGGTCAAGGGCATGCGGCAGGATCTGTATTAGGGTTGCTATATAAGTGTATACTATCAGACGAATCAATTTTTGGCGCCGTTGCCGGGGATGCATTTGCTACGATTATTATCCGACTTTGATCTGAACTTGTCTTATTGTTAATATTTCATATTAAAAAACACAAAACTATTTTTTTTTCCTTTTATTAGTAGGATCATATAAAAATTAAAAAAAAAATAAAAATCAAAAATATAAAAAAAAAATTGTCATAAAAATTTAAAATTTACTAATTGGGAAATTACCAAAATATAATATTCTCCTCACTGAAGGTTTATCTAATAAGTTCCGGTGAACTACTGAGTTCCCAATCGAACCAAAGATTTAAAACTTGCCTTCTGTGTCACTTACGATATACGGCTCACCTCATTTTGATTAACAAACTATAAAGTGGGTATAAGGAGGGTTGTTCCTAGGAACTACGACCCGAAAGGAGAAATAAGCTTCGCGCTATTCCTACTCCTCCGCTCACCTGTGCGTTTTTCATTGTGAGAGCTACCGTGAAGTAAGATCGATTATTTGGCTTAAGTTCTCTTATCTGATTTTGTCCAATTGTGAATTATGTTGTTAATAAATCCGAAAAACAAAAAAAAATAATAATCTTCTTTTTCCTCTTAACTGTTTAATTCCTGTTCTTGTCCTCTTTATTTGTTTAATTCTGATGGAGTCTTATCTTGTTTGAATTTGTAGGGTGTGGGAACAAACCGACGGATAATCTTTTTGTTATTCGTGCACATGCCAACAGTGCGGTTGTCGTTCATTGTGGAGTTTGTCTTAGTTGTACTTATGGAAATGGTATCAAATCGATTTTTCGAACTCCGTACTCTTTTGATCATCTCCAAGTTTCTTCACCACCCCACACACTCTAAGCAAATCTTGTGTGAATTTTGCGGGAACGATACTCAATATTGTTACTGCTGTACACCTCAAAGCCAGTTTATCTATCCAGAGCCGGATTACAGCCTTGATTTCAATTCCCCGCAAGATTTGCATAATCTTCAACAGCATAATCTTTGCTGGGAATATTGTTGGTCCTCATGCGTCTATTGAATGTCAACCGATGAGTAAAAACTCTCATTCTTTCGGTTTTTGTCCAAACTTCAAACCCCGTAAATTTTCTGGTCATCACAACCTCCTCAACCAATGAGAATGGAAGCTTTACAAGCCCAAGAGGACCTTAATGAAAAATCGTTGAAAGCTTTCTCGAAAGTTTATTCGTATATATTTTGGAAAACGCCTAGGTTCATTGCAATACTTGGGGACAATTTTTTGAGTTAAGCGACGCTCAATCGGGGAAGTGCAAGAATGCTTAGAAAACTTGTTCAAGATGTGTAATCTATGTGACGTGCTATCTGAGTACAATCAATACTCGGCTTGGGAATCGCCCTCTGTCTACTGTGATAATGTATGATGACGAGGACATATACCATTGCAATCACACCGAATCACAACCAAAGGGGGGCCCCGTTAACTCTCTAAGTTGGGGGGACGGCATCTTGACACTATTCCGGCAACGGAATCGGACGAAATTTCATAATGTCTAGTGTCGAGAACCTTGTCCCAACCCCAATTGAGTGTAGAGGATTTTCCGAGATGAGTGTGATTTGCCTCATATGTTGATTCTTCAAAGAATCTGATTTTACTTTCTCCACAACCCTTCTCTTCGATATCGTGAAGATTTTACCTTAAGTGGTCGAGTCATTTTTCCGAGGAGGAATTCAAAGAGAATTTTATATTTTCTCTAATCTTCTTGATCTTGATGAAAAAATTGCTTCGACTAAGGTAGGATGAATTAATGATGAGGCGCTGGAGGCATCCATTCAATTCCACCGAGAATTGTTTCTTTTGATGCTGAAATTCTGATCTTGTAGAATACCGTGCTAAATCGAGAATTTCGATTGATTCTTCTCCTAAGAATCGATTCTCTTATTTCCATTGAGTTCGCCTGTGATAAACTCATCCTTTCCTATATCATTCCTCCAGAAATTGAGGAAGTTGAATTTGACACGGCAAGGTGACTATTCTGAGTGGTTATCAACCATTACAATCCCTATATGAACATTTTAAAGGTTAAACCATACACCCCTTATTTTATAAAAAAAAGATTTTAACTGATTTTTGGTTAAAAGAGGGGCATAGAATTTGATTATGAAAGTATTTTAATAACTTTTAACACATATTTAAACAATTTTAACAGTTTTAAAACAACTTGAATTATATTCAAATTTCACAAATTGCTATTAACAAGAAGAACTCTTAATTTTTATATTGAAAACAGGCCAATATTGCAACATAAAAGCTTTTTAAAAACAACTGAGTATGTAATACTTAAAAAACAAACTTAATTAAAATTTATACTAAGAAAGTAAAAAACAGGGATTGTGGTTTCGGCTTGTTCTTCTTTTCTTTTATAGAAGCTCTCAGCCTTCACTTGGTCTTGGGATGAGCTTGTTGTGAGTGTGTAATGTCCCCAAGGTAATCCTAGCCTTCCATTGGCTTCTCTTCATCTCAGCATTGGTTTGGGGGTCTCGTGAGTTGAGTGATTGTTGAATGGAAAGGGTTTAGGGCCAGGGTAAGTGGGGAAAGGGTTGAGGGGTGAGCTGGGAGATGTACTAGGGAGGTGGTTTGGGAGTGAAACCGTGGAGAAGAGGGTGGTTGAGGGTTTTGGCGCAAGGGTGGGTAAGGACATTATGGTTTTCAGGATTTAAAAGGAAAGTCTCTTATGGGAAAGAGGCTAAGAGTGTCCCCCATCTTTCTTTCTCTTTTCATTTTATTTAAGCCCTTTTTTAGTTATAAACGAGTTTGGTGAAAGTGACAGTTTTGGTACCTGAGTTTATATAATATAAAAGAAATAAAAGGGGTTTTGATAATTTGCAAAAATGGTTCCCTCTCGGGTTTATAACAAAAGAAATAAAGAAGTTTGAAAAAATGCCCAATAACAGCACCTCTTTTAGTTTTTTTTAAACCATTTTTCTTTTATAAAAACTTTCAACTTGGCAATTTTTTAGCACCCTAAAGTTTATAAAGAAATTGTGGGTTTTTTTTGTTGGGCTTGGGTTTTGTTTTGGGCTTGTAATTGGGCCCACTGGGCTTTGGGTTTTTGGGCCCAATAAAGGGTGTCTTGGGGCTGTAATTGGGCCCATTGAGATGAGTATTTTGTGTCTGGGCCCAATAAGGTTTGGCTTATGTTATTTGGGCTTTTTTAAGGCCCAATAAGGTTTAGGTTTGGTTATTGGGGCTTTTTTCAAGCCAATAAGGTTATGAAGGGGGTTTTGTTGTTTACAAAAATTTGGCTTGAGATTGGGCTGTAGAGGCTAGGATTTGGCGCCTTCAATGTCTTCACAAGTCTTTTGTCAATTGCACACAAATGGGCTGTTGGTGGAATTGATTGAGGGACCAATTTGGTCTTCACAGTCTTCATTAATATATATATTGGGCTTCCCGGCCCATCAGTATGGGTAGATTGCATTCATAGTATTCTTCAGTTCCGGCTCCGGTTCTGCTTTTGAATCGCTGATTTTCAGTATTGACTCTGACTTTGGGTATTTTTGACTTTGGCCTTGATTTTTGCACAGTCCTTTTCCATTGCTTGTGTCTCTGTTTGTCATTTTGCTTGGTTTTCTGTCTTTTGTTGATTATCAATTCTGCACATTACAAATGCAACAAAATATTATTTTGGCAGTTTTTGTCTGTTTTTTTTGGGTTATTTAAGCTTCATTTTTTGAGGTAAAGATATGTGTATTAAGCACATAGTTACCAACATATACTGTTAAGAGGGCTATCAGAATTTGAATTACATGCTAAACTCGTGTATAATTTTTCTTCCCATGAATTTTTCATGTCAAATTTATTCAATTGGTTATTTCAAATACTAAGTGTTTTTTTATTTAAATTAATGGGGAGAAAATTTTGATTAAAAATATGTTATAGACGATGTGATCTTTAAAGACTCTAAGTGCAATCTTTCTTTCATGTGCTAAACATTTCGAATTCTCGGAGAACATGTGTAGGGGTATTTGAAAATAACAATGTTAGAAAATGGTTTTTATGGTTCGATCTCTATACCCAACAACCTATTAATTTCACGACGATTCTGAAGTCATAAGGTGGTTAGGTTAGGTATAAATCCTACGATCCAACCAGAACCGAAAGGATCTACCCAAGGACACTCCATAGTTAGAAATAGCAGTCCTTAGGTATGAATGGAGAAGAATGAGTAAAAGGGAAAAAAAGCCGACTAGATAGAGCTAACACTGGAAACAATCACAACATAAGGTGTAGTAAGGCGTCCTGGTATAGCACTTGAAGGGAGTTGAAGATATTAAAAAGAAAGTTTTGGATAAAAAGGGTGAAAAGAAATATGGCCTCCTTACACCTTAGGCAGAAAACGGGTCTATACATAATCTATCAAAATCCAAAGAATGATTGTTGATATTGAAGAAACGACATCATGGAGCCATATGATGCAATGCACAACCCTTTCCCAACATTCAGGTTTCTTCAAAGAAACTTGTCTCATTTGTCGCGGAGATACAACGTTATCTATTGACTATCACTCCTGAGGATTGTTAATATTGATTTGGTGGCAGTCTGCTTCAGCATTGTCGGATTACTAAAAACCAAAAATGCAACAAATCGAGTCTGAGCTGAAGAGATCAAATTATAAATCTCATTATGACACAACGTCAAAATACACTTGTTGAAAACCATAAAGTTCACTCAAGCGTAACAAAGAGTTCCTACTGCATTTTCTTTGAGATCTTGCAAGAACATCTGAGTGATACTTATGTAACTCATGTGAAGGATGGAATTCCTGCTTTGAGCCAACATCAAACAATCTCTTGGTAGTTGCTTGCAAGACTGTATATGAATCAAGCTTGTTGATAACTGGTTATCAATTTTGGGTCCACTAAATTGAATTGACGGACTTAATCAGAAGTAATAACTATCTGATTCACTCTTACCGTGTTGTCTGCTTTGAGACGTTCCGGTATGAGATCTAGCATGCATGGTGAAATTTAATCATCTGTGTTAGAAGGACCTACGCTTTGATGCTGGAAACCTGTAAAGGAGATTCTTTGATTACTTGATCACAGGTATAGTATTTATACTATAAAACGGTAAATGGAGGTTAAAGCAACCGGAAGTTTAAGTAAATGAATGACAAAGCCATATTCATATTTTATTGCTAACTGTCTTATTTTAGGTTTAGACGACGGTGTTGTAGCCTCATTCCAGCGAAGTCGGATTCATAAACCACATGCTCATACTCAAGCTTTCAAAGTCAATAATTTCAACGTCATAAGATAGTTGATTCTAATCTTCCCCACCATCAAAGAGCCTCAAAGTCAAATAAAGAATCATCAATTGGGGAGATTGTTAGACTTATAATCATATGTCAAACAAGAATGTAACAAGTATGAGCATGTTGGTCAAGAGCACAAGTTGATCAAGGAAGTCAAATCAAGATGATTCAAGTCAAGGAGATGATGCAAGATAACGATCTCAAGAATTCAAAGTCAAAAGATAAAGGCTCAAAATCAAGATCACAAAGCATGGATGAACAAAGCCATTACAAACTCCGACAAGGACCATTACAAGCAAAGCATAAACGTCAAAACGTCAATTCTTCATGTCAATCGGTGGTACAGAGGAGTTTGAAGAAAGAGACCTCAACATTGGGGGAGATTGTTAGCCTTAATTATATTAAGTCGGAACAAGAATGTTATCGGTCTTAGAAAGTCAAACTAGGTCTTGTATTGTAATAGGCTAGTCGGGTTCAACGGGCTTGGATTGTAATCTAATATTGTCCGTGTTTTGGGCTCAAAGCCCAAGTTAAACCAAGCCCGGCCCGTTTAGAAAGCCCAAGTGCCAAGCTAGCAAGGCATGGGTATAAATATCCCTTCACCACACTTGGTGAAGGGTGTTGGTTACATTTTCTCAAACAATTTATAAACTCACCATTCTCTCAATCTAGTTGTTTCTCTCTACTTTTCTCTCTAAGATTTCTTCTTTTTTCTTCGCTTAATGGTTCTTATCATAGTTGTGCTTGGATTATATCTTGGGATAACAACCACCATAACTTTGTTAGGCAGTTTATGTTAGTGGGTTCAAACCTTGTTTGTAGGCTTAGAGGCAAGTTGATGTTTTATCTTGTAGTCTTTATATAAAGCGCATGAATAATAATCATAACTTACAAGGTTTTATCAATCTTACTGTCACACCCCGACAATGGCGAAAACTTAGGAATGGCAAATTATGATCAGTCATAACACAAGATCCAAAATATAGAATAATACATTGCATAAAACGCCAAGTGCTTTGAAGTCATCACCTCGAACAAACTCGAGTGATATCCCAAATCGCAAAAACTAAAATCCACAATCTCTTACAATTATTCAAATGCCCTCACAGGGGTCCATAATCCAAACTTAATCCAAAACATCCAAATACTAGAATCAAACAACAAGCAAGCAAGACTTCACATGAAATTCCACTCGAGATACTTCTAAGTCTGATATCAAAATCACCAAACTACTCTTCTTTCACTTCACCTGAAAATGATACTCGAAAATGTCAACATAATGTTGGTGAGCTCGTAGGTTTGACCTTAAAATCAAAGTTGTGCCAATATTTCAACAGTGGACAATAGTGCTATATGACAGTGAATATATGCTAACAATCCAAGACATAGCATCCCCGCTAGTCAATCACAATATGTCACTTACGCACCTAAAGGGCCTACCAGCTGGAGCACTATATTAGGGCGAACCACACAGAACCTTGCATGCCAAACACAGTACATGCAAGTACCACACAGAACCTTGCATGCCAAACACATCACATGCAAGTACCACACAGAACCTTGCATGCCAAACACAGCACATGCAAGTACCACACAGAACCTTGCCATGCCAAACACAGTACATGCAAGTAAATCAACACATAATATTCACATAGCAGTCATAAGCACAATATCTTATCAAAAAACAAACCTCCAATTTAGCACAGATCAATTCAAAATATATCAAACGCCATATGAGTGTCATTTTGCCCCCAACGAAAAAACCAGTAAAAAAGTGAGGCTACGAGAAACTCACCTCATGCAAGTACTTAGAAACCACATCTCAAATCACATAAGCAAATGAAACGACGCCCGCACACGACCTAGTCCAGTTAATGTCCCAATTTAATCATCCAATTCCAAAACAATCTTCACGTTTGATGCATAGAGTTTAGACGCGTTGTACAATTACCCAAAACAGTTTAGTGGTGTGATGGTTGACGACTTATTTCCACAATCATATCAATCTCATTCTCCGATAATACATACTTATACTATTTTGAGAAAATAGATAAGTAATATAAATAAATATTTATTATTATTAATTATAAATATATATCGACAAGTCCATTCGGTACACCTTAGTCACTTCAAAATAATCTTAATACGGTTGAAAATGAAACGTTTACTCTTAATAAACATATTATAGGAGTTTCGAGAAAAATATATTTTTTCTTTTAGTGAATTTATTAAATAAATAAAATATTTTAAATAATATTTTATTATTTAAAAATCAAAAATCATGTTTTTAGGAAAATTTCTAAGTATAAACTTTTTACGAAATTTCGACATGACACGTACGCTCAAACAACGTTTTCCAAGGTTTCAAACCTTATTTTCAACATTTTTCACAATTTCGACACTTTTCGACAAAATTCCAAAATCTCAATCTTTAATGCTTACCAACACGTTTACACGAACCAACCACACCCTTTTTCTTTCATTTCGTTTCCAAAAATCGATTTCACAACGATCAACTTGTACAACTAACATCTATGCATCAAAATAAACCCAAAAGGACAAACGAAATTTAAATTTGAAAACTTACAAAAAAAATCTTCAAAAATGTATATTTCGACACGAACCGGACAACCCAAACGTTGTTTAAATGAACACTCAAATACTCGTATCAACCCGGAATATCACGCTCTCAATCAAAGTTGGAAAATTTATGGTGGTTTGGAGTTTCTTGTTTCGGACGCACAAGAGCACACACACACTTGTATGTGTGTTTTATTTTTTATTTTTTGAAATGATAAGGATAATGAGAAAATGTTTCTAGTGGAAGGCATATATGTGTACAACTTTAGACAAATGAGCTAAAATTAAGCCTCTTTGTCTCTCTTTCTTGCTATGGCCGGTCATGGGATCTAAGGGGGTCCCGGGTCTTTCTTTTCGTGTCAGGATCACTTAAAAGCTCGTAAAACTCAACCATAAAATTTACCCTAAAGTTAATTAGTATTTTTATTCACCTTAAAAATACTTTTCCATTAACCTAGAGTATTTACACAACATACTTACACTTTACACCCTTCAAAACTCATTTGGACATTAACGGACGTGTCAGACTCGTTTTTCGGCATTTCTCAAAATTCATGGGTCAAACCACCCGGAATACAAATAACACAATAATACCTTCCAAAAGAGATTATTAACCACAATAAACCATAAATCTCAACAAAATCACCACCGTCAACACGGTACAAAATCTGAATAAATTGACAAATTGACAAAAGTCAAATAGTCAAAGGACTATTAATAAAATATTCAGAACACAAAAAGGGCAAATGTTATATTCTACCCCCCTTAGAAAAAGAATTTCCACCGAAATTCAAGTACTAACATCACTAAAGAAATACGGGTACTTTAATTTCATCTGATTCTCACGTTCCCACGTGAATTCAGGACCACGTTTCGAATTCCACCGAACCTTGACGATGGCAATTCTACTTCGTTTCAACTTCTTAAACTCTTTTTCTAAAATCTCCACAGGCTCTTCCACAAAAAATTTAATCTTTAGCTAGCATCATCTTGGATTTCAGCCAATGGCATGGCAGTGTTGTTCAGCCAAACACTTTTAAGGTTTGACACGTGGAACGTTGTCATGATAACACCATTAAATCTCCTTATGGCATATTAATCGATAGGCCACAAGGCCTACCTTTTCAACAATCTCAAAAGGTCCAACAAATCTAGGTGCTAATTTCTTTTCTTCCCAAAGCATACAACACCTTTCCAAGGCGACACTTTAAGTAAGACATAATTACCTACCACTCAAAAATCTAGAGGCTTCCTCTCTTATCAGATAACTTTTATGGCGTTCACGCGCAAATCTTAAAGTCTATCCTTACATCTCGCGAGATCTTACTTAGTAGTCTCTTGCATTAACTCAGTGTCCTATTCAAACTGACCTTCTCCAACCCACAGGCCACTAATTGGCGAACGACACTTTCTACCATACAATTGCACTCAAACAACGCCACACCTAACCACTAGAATGATTAACTATTATTATTCGAAAACTCAAACCTACAAGGAACATGGAGCATCTCATCTTCTCCCGAAAAGTCTGTCGCTCACTCTAAGCATGCTATTCCAAAGTCTGAATAGTACGCTCACCTCTGACCATCGGTCTGAGGACGAATGCCGTTACCTCATGTCTAACGAGTTTATAATGCTATTGCAATTGACTGCCAAAACCTTGATGTTGAACGACTTCACGATCCGATATGATCGCGATCGGCAACCATGTCTAGCCCACTATCTCATTCTATATACCAATATAGCCAATCTCATCCATCTTATAACTCCTCAACATTGGGTAGAAAAATGAACGTCTCTAGTCAATCGGTCCATAAATGAACCTTAATTGATGTCATGCCATATAGTCTTTGGCAACTTAGTCACAAAATCCATAGCTATTCCTTCCCATTTCTATACGGGAATCTCAGGTTGATGGAGCAAGCCAGAGAGCCTCTGATGCTCAGCCTTAACCTTTAAACGAGTTAAACACTTACTAACATACTCAACTATATCCTTTTTCATTCCAGGACACCAATACCTATCTCTCAAATCATATACATCTTATCACCTCCTGGGTGTACAAAGTACTTTGACTTATGAGCTTCATCCATTATCAAGATTCTCACCTCACCCTTCAAAGGTACCCATATTCGATCTAGGTAATACAGAGTTTCATCACTCCTCTGTTCTATCATCTCATCTAAACCTCTCTGCAATCCTGCAATCTCATCCACAACATCTTTATGAGCCGCTAGTATCCTATTCTTGATACTTGACTGAAGGGTCATATTCATAGCTCAAACTCTCTTACGCTTTACTCTTTCCTTCCTACTTAGGGCATCAGCCACCACATTCGCCTTACTAGGATGGTAGCGAATTTCACAGTCATAATCACTAAACAACTCTATCCAGTGACGTTGTCGCATATTCAACTCTTTCTGACTAAAGATATGCTGAAGACTCTAATGATCCGTATAGATGACACTCTTTGTCTCATATAGATAATGTCTCCAGATCTTAAGTGCAAACACGACCGCACCCAATTCCAAATCATAGGTAGTATAATTTTTCTCATGAATTTTCAACTGCCTAGACGATAGGCTATCACTTTACCTCTTTGCATTAACACGCAACCTAGTCCTATCCCGGACGCATCACAATATACCACAAAGTCTTATGGTCCATCAGGAAGAGCTAAAACAGGAGCATTACACAACTTATCCTTCAAGGTCTGAAATGCCAATTCCTGTTCCTCACCCCAATCAAAAGTCTTACACTTCTGAGTCAAGATAGTAAGAGACTTAGCTATCTTAGAAAAGTTCTCAATGAACCTACGGTAATATCCAGCCAATCCTAAGAACGAACGAACCTCAGTCGGAGTTCTAGGGGCTTTCCAATTCTTAACAGCTTCAATCTTACTAGGGTCTACATGAATCCCATTACCATTTATCACATGCCCAAGAAACTGCACTTCTCTTAGCCAGAATTCACACTTAGAAAACTTAGCATACAGTTTCTCCTTTTTGAGCAGTCCCAAGACTAACCTTAAGTGTTCTACATGCTCCTCTCGAGTCTTAGAGTAGATTAAGATATCGTCTATAAACACTATCACAAACTTATCAAGATAAGGCCTACAAACTCTATTCATCAAATCCATGAATACCGCTGGTGCGTTAGTCAGACCAAAGGGCATTACTGTGAACTCGAAATGTCCATAACGAGTTCTAAACGCAGTCTTTGGAATGTCATCCTCATGCACTCTCAGCTGATGGTATCCAGACCTAAGATCTATCTTTGAGAAAAACTGCGACCCTTGCAGTTGATCAAATAGATCATCAATCCTAGGAAGCGGATAACGATTCTTAACAGTCAACTTGTTCAATTCTCTATAGTCAATACACATTCTAAAAGAACCATCCTTTTTCTTAACGAACAACACCGGCGCTCCCCAAGGCGATGAACTTGGTCGAATGAAACCTTTGTCTTGGAGTTCCTTGAGTTGTCCCGACAACTCCTCCAATTCAAAAGGTGCCAAACGATAAGGAGACTTTGCTACCGGCGTTGCTCCAGGGATTAACTTAATTTGAAACTCAATTTCCCGAACAGGCGGTAATCCAGATAGGTCATCCGGGAATACCTCGGGAAAATCTCTCACTACTTCTATCTCTTTTTGTTCCTTCTCTTTAGCCTTAGCACTCTTTAGCTGCCTCATCTTTTCTTTCGGTTTCTCTCCTAATACTCTAAGCACCTTGCCATCCGGTAGTGGTATCCTCACTACTTTCTCATGACAAATTATTTCAGCCTTATGATTAGACAACCAATCCATACCTATAATCACATCAAAACTCCCATGCCCAAAAGGTATCAAATCAATGTCAAAAACATGACCTTCGATTTCTAGTTTGCAACCCTTAATAACCTTATCAATCTCTACTAGCTGCCCGCTAGCTATCTCAATCTCATATCTGAAACCTAATTCACTGGGCTCTATGCCTAACAGAGGTATAAAAGTAGTGGAAACAAAACTATAGTCGGCACCAGAGTCAAATAAGGTAGTGGCAAAATGATTGTTCAAAGTAAACGTACCCGTCATAATGTTCGGATCTTGGCGAGCTTTATCTGCTCCCAACATGAATGCCCTACCCCTAGCCTAGTTTCCTTAGTTTCTACGACCCTGACCCCTGTTATTAGCAGTAACTTGATTTGGATGGTTTCCTCCCGGTCTTTGTGCCCTATTTAATCTAAGACAAGCTGGCCTGACATGGTCGGTACTACCACACTCATAACATATTCTAACAGTTGGGTTTCTAGCATTGACAGGATTCACATTCCTCAGTACTCCTCTACAATCCTTTGCCAAATGACCCGGGCAGTTACAGTTGAAGCATGTGTGACAAGGTCCTCCGGGTGCATGGTAGGAGTTGCAGGTGGTACACTTGAGCCAAGTACCTGTATTCTCTTTTCCTACAGGGTTTGCGATAGAAGCACAAGCATTTCCAGTCATAGTCCTCTTATTATCATCCCTACCATTCTTATCCTTACTAGGTTCTCCCACATTTCCTCTTTTCTCAACCTTCTTAATTGATCCATTCCTAACAGCCTCATCGGTCAGTGCACCAGAAATTTGCACAGCCTTTTTGATTCGTGGTATAGTACACACTTATATAGCAACCCTAATACAGATCCTAACCGAATGCCCTTGACCAAGGCAAAAGGTCCTCTCTGGGGTCACCAAATGTGGAACTAACCTAGCCAACTCATGAAACCTATCAGTATACGCTGCATGGCCAGCCCCGACCATGGCGTGATTCCACAACTTAGTTTCCAACTTTTGCATTTCATGACTGAGACAAAACTCTTCTATCATCATAAACTTAAAGTCATTCCATGACATACTAACAGCAACTTCCCGGCTTAGCATGCGGATCTGTGAGTTCCACCACGTTAAAGCCTTACTCACAAATGAACCAGCAGTGTATTTCACTTTTTGGCTAACACTACAACCACTCATATCTTGCACGTTCTCCATTTTCTTAATCCAACGAGTAAGAACTACAACACCTCCCTTACCATCATATTCCTTAGGGTTACAAGCTAAGAACTCCTTATATAAACAACCTACCCGATTGCCATTCACTAATACATTCCTAAAGTTCTCCTGAACGTTCTCATTAACCACATTACCATTTTGATTTCCAACATTTCCTTGGTTATCAACCTGAGCTAACATGGCGGGTAAGAGGTTCTGCAATTGCTGAGCAACGATCGTCGAGAAGTCGGGTGCTCCTCCTACACCCCTATTGACTCCCTTTACATTCCCATTGACTCCCTTTACGCCCCTATTAGCTCTCAAACCCTGGTCATTTCCTTGACCATTCATATCATCAACACGCTCATCATTACCTTCCCTAGGTCTTCTACC
>BQNB010000238.1:0-105457 GCA_026074375.1 Tanacetum coccineum
ATCATGTCCATCCTCGTCAAAATGTTCCTTTTTCATACGCTACACACGTAAGTTATTTCCAAAAAAAATGTTTAAAGTGTAATTTTTTTTATTATTTCAAAAGAAAGAAAATAAGATAGCACCATCTTCCATCCTTTTTATTTAAAAAGAAAATAAATGTTTTTTTGGAGAAAAAGTTTTATGTGACGCCACAAGGTCAGTTTATGAAATTTGAAAACACATTTTCCCATTGTCCACACAAACAGTTTGTATAACCAAAATCAATATGATTCGCGCAACGACATTTGTTTAACACACAAATTCGTTATTGCAATTAACAATTTTAAAATTATCAATTCACAAGGCATCATTAAATACAGTTTGGTCAACGGTCACAGCAAGTTTCAAAATAATACCCACTCATGGATGATGCAAGCAAGTATCACACGCGCGCGAAAGATCCACCAACCGGAATCATTTCACTCTCGTAATTAAGTCAAACTAGCAACAATGCCGCTCAGAACATCAACATCCACGATCATACAAACTCAAAATCAAGGATACTAATAATCTCATAACCACATTAATAACAATGCTGGGGGTAGTACACGTACAACCAAAAATCCCTCAAAGTTACAATTTTCGGTTCTAAGACCGATGCATCCCATCACGATGATTCTAAGTTTCTAATACATAAACTACATATACATGAACTCTCCTAGAGTTCTAAATCAAAATTAATAGCTAAAGAGTGCACAATCACCATGTCGGTGATAAGATAAAACTCTAAGGCAACAAAATTCTCAATCTAATAAACCTAAATCTTGAAATTCTCCTACTTACTAGTCCGTGGACGATAAAAGTATGAGGTTTTTGTCTACGGAAAGTATTTCGAGTCTAATTTTCAGAAACATAGGGCCCACTGCCCATAAAGTTTTGGATCCAAGGTGAAATTACCATTTTACCCTTATTTATCAAAGCTGCCATTTTCCAAAAATTTATCGCTCCACTAAATTAAGTGTATCTTTTAAACTGTGCGTCCGCAAAAGCCAAAACGACCACTCAAATCTAAGTTTGTTCAATATACAGAACTTACATTTTTGCATATTTAGGTGTTGCTATATAAGTTTTTGAAATTGTTACTCATTCAAATTTTGGTCTAAATTTTGACTAGTTTTGCCATTTCGGCGATATCTCATTCGTCGGGCGTTGATATGACTCCATCCGAATTCCTACATGCACCTAAGAGGTTTCTCTGCCTCCTAGTATAATTTCCCAGGTCTTCATAGACAAAAAAATATTTTGAAATGTATCCAACAAGCTACTATCTCAAAGCAGTTCCCAAAGAAATTTTGACAAATTTTAGTAGTTTACGAAAATGAGCATAATTTGAAATTTATTGATGCTTTTGATGCGAAACCAATTGGAGGTAATAGCCCTAAGAGCCTTCTACAGGTACCTAAATTTTATTTTGAAAAGTTATTACAAAAATATGGAGTTATACTCCTTTTCCTAACGGTATACCCGATCTGACTAGTTTTACAAAAATGACGATATCTCACTCATCCGGAGGAGATATGTCCCCATCCAAAGAACCACATACACTTAAGACATATGCCCACATCCATATTAGATTTCCCAGGTGACTCATGACCAAAAATAATTCACAATCGACCCCACAACCTGCTGGTTATAAACTACCGTAAAATCCATTTTAAAATCCAACCCAACACCATTTTAATTTCTCCAAACACCAATACAAAGTCATACCCAATGACTTAACATTCTTGCAAACACATTAACTCATGAGTTTCCAGACCCAAACGTTTCAAGACTTACTAAGTAAAGGTCGACGCGAAATAATCAAAGCACAACACACCAACTTTATTCGAAGGCTTCAAAGATAGTCGTTTCCAGACGACACGTTACGCGAGAATAAGTTAATGACCGTTTTCCAAAACAACGAAGGGTTATGGGATGACATATAACGGTCGCACTCCCATTAACCGGAAAATCTCAAAACGATAGATTACGAAACAACATATGCGATTCAAATCAATAAGAATAGCGTTCAAATTCAAAATCAATTAGTAAAATTTTAAAGTGGGATCGAAAACTAAGTCGAGTCTCGACATCAAGAGATAACAAAGTAAAGTCGCGAAAAAGTTTCGAAGATAATCATATAACAACGATGTTTTCATCATGTATATATATCAAAATGATTTTATCATATCGCATCGAAATGTTTAAAGAAATTAAACTCTTCGCAAGAAGCGAATATCAAAATATATGTAATCGTACACCATAGAACGGATGCCGTATATATATATATATATACTTATATAATTATTACTTATGCCAAGTGTATCCCACTTGTCACGTACATAATATGTAATCAAGTATACCACATAAGGCTTCTAAGGATCGGGAACAACACACGCGCGGATATCGATGAAAGACTCGTGAAACTTTTCCAAAAAACAGTTGTAGTCCAAGTTTTGTAAAACGACTTAGTTCACTACAACTCGTGCTCTGGTACCATTCTGTAACACCCCCAAACTACGATACGCATCGGAATACAACATTTGGGGTGCTACTTCATAATACAAGCACACGAGTCCCAGTAAACGTTCAAAGATATGTTTATAAAACACAATTTCATTTATTAGAAAGATCAGAGTTACATAGGTCCCAATACCATTATAGAAATTGTTTCTAAAAGTCACAACATGACTTGATTTCTAAAACACTTGTTTAGTTTATGAAACTACTTCACCTAGACACTGTCCTTGATACCCGCGTTCCGTCCCATCCAAGCCATCAACAATACCTAACATGAGATACATGCTAAAAAACGTCAACAAAACGTTGAGTGAATTCATAGAGTTTACAAATAACAGTTAGAACGCATATTTGGTTCAACGAAACATATAACATTGCTCGTAAGACAAGTTATAAAAACATTGATTTCCAACTAAATGAGCCCATGTACCGATACTTAACACATTCATTCCCGTAGGACGAAATTATGTCCGAGAAGTATGCCACTTCTCCTAATACTAACTACAAAATGTCCGTTTGACAGGGTGGTCACAACTGATTCAGACCCCGGACAGGGTTGTCAAACCCAATAGATCTATTTAATGCATTAGCGTTCACCCACAACAAGGCAACTAACGGTCACACAGAAAAAGACATATACTCAATAGTGAATGGAATCATATTTAGCATCAAAACATATTGTGTTCTCATTTTCAAAACAAGCAAGTACCCTCCTCGCGGGTTTAAAAACATTTAAAACCTTGATCGAAGCCGAAGATCAAATAATAGAAACAATCCACGGGGAATCAACGAACACGATCACGACCTATAATTTATGTCCCTTAAGTACTGTACCGAAAAGTAGAGTCAACGATGCATACATCGTATCAACAAAACCATATATATATATATATATATATATATATATATATATATATATATATATATAATATATATATATATATAAAATATATATATATATATATATATATATATATATATATATATTCATACATGTGATGAGAAATCCACTTGCGCGACCTAAATCCTAAACTCCACTTAATTAAGTTATAATTATTCCTCACGTTTTATCTTACGTGACTTTAATTGGAAACTTTATATTTTCGATAACTTTCTATTTGGGTAAAATCCATAAATGCTTAATGTACGTTTGATAAAAAAAAAACCCCCCTCATTCTACATACCTATCTTTTTATGTTATTCTTCTACTAACCTTGTATTTCTTTGTCTAATACATACTTTATATAGTTTGTTAAGGGTATTTTTTAGTCTTTTCTCACATCTCATCTTCTAGTCCGTTGAGTCCTTCACGGTTTAGAGAATGGATGGTTGGGACAAGTTTGTGACTCGTGTTGAGATATAACACATAAGCTGTTTTATGGTTATATATCCAAAGAACGTCACTGTGGTCTTTTATTTTTATGGTTTTATAGTTAGAAGGAATTATCCTATGATTAAAATGAAAACTCGATGATGAGCAAGTAGTGAACTGATAGCCTGATAAGCAAGTTGTGAGCTGCTTACTTTTTCGAGTGTTTATTTTAGTAGAAATTAAAGTTACTTTTTTACCAACATATTTTAGAGTGTTATTGCATACATTAATTTGCATTAATAAAGACCGTTCTGTTGCTTTTGATCTGTATGTTGTAAAGGTAATGGGTTTTTTTGCCGGAAATTATGGTGTTGGGAGGTAGAAGATGAAGATGTGAGAAATGACTAAAATACCCTTAACAAACTATTAAAGTTATGTATTATGAAAAGAAATACAAAGTTTAGTAAGAATAATAACAATAAAAAAAATAGAGTATGTAGAATGAGTTCTTATCGAAAGTACATTAAGCATTTCTATTTTAGGAAACTTTCTATTTTTAGAAAGTTACTATTTTCGGAAAATTACCATTTTAGTAAGTCTCGTCTTCTAATTATATTTATAATAATATTTAGTCATCTCGTCGAACCCTCGACGTTCAATTTGATTATTATTTACACATATCGGGATTACGTCCCGTATATTATAAAAGTTTCTATTTTTAGAATCTACTTCATTCGTATCAATCGTTAAGTTTAAAAATATCTCACTCGTAGTAATAATTGCGTTTAATTACTTTTACGTCATCCGACAAGTTTAGTATTAACCCGTTGACTTTAAAAAGTCAATATTTGACTTTAATGGACTTTGACTTTTTACACATATTTATAACTAAATCTGACCCGCTCCAAATGACCCGTTATATCGCATTTTCATGACTTGGACTCAAAAGAGATTATACGTAAAACGACATTCCGGACAACTTTTTAGTTTTAGCCGAGACCCGAAACTCGACGAAAAATGACCAAAAGGCCCCTGCAAGTTTCTGCAGGAACTAAGACATTTTTCATAAAAACGCAGACTTTGACCTTAGGTTTTGACCCGTTATTACTTGATTTTAAGATCAGCGGAAAAGTTATACATTATTCTGAGCAACTTTCGTGTTTCACCGGAAGGCCGAAACGGACTCGAAATTGCTCAAATTGCCCGTTTAAAATATGATCAGCAAGTATGAATTACCAAAGTGTTGTTTGCAATTTATAAGTTTTTCAAAACTTGTTTTCGCCGTAACTTCTTTGTTATAAGGAGTTACGGGACGTTCGAATTACCGAAACGTACATTAGGACGAACTCTATCATATTTCAACATCAAAAATCAGTTTTTATAAAATCTCGAACCTCGAAATCTGAGTCAAACTTTCTGCTCGTTTTTGACACTTACAAAACGTGTCGAAAACTATTTTTCGACCAAAAATTCACTCACAATATATCTAGTATACCCTATATACTTTATTCACATCATTCAATCAACCCATTTCATAACTAATCTAATCGACGCAAAACCTCGGATTTCATCACATACTACGAACAAAATCAATTCAAATGAACGAAACAAACGAAACAAAATATAAAAGAATGCTCACAATGCTATAATAAGCAAAATCAATGATCGAAATCGTCTCCCTTGTCATAACCGAAACTCGAACCGAACCCAAAACACGAAACCCGCAACTTTTAAACAAAACCCACTTCGAAATCTCACTATTCTAGCTCTTGTACAACACCCTTTTTAACCGAATCTCCTCAATCCTACCTGTAACCCAACTTCTTCAAAACTCAATGCATGTGGGATTTTATTACATGGAAACGTAGGCCTTAATGAGAGGATTAATATTTTGTAGGTTGATTATAATGCATGTTGGAAAATTGACGGGAATGGGGTGTTTAAGGGTGGCCGGTTCGTGGAGCTCAAAGTTAGGAAGAAAATGAAATTTTGTAAAGTGAATAAATGGTGGAGCGTTTCCCTTTTTATAGAATAATACATATGCATTTTAACACTATTAGTCCTTCCTTCCATTTTATTCTTTCAAATTTAGTACAAGTTATTTATTTCGTTAAGTAACCGACCAAAGGCTCGGGATTATACTTTCGTGACCATATTTATTTCCGTTACCTTTTTCTTGGTTTAAAACATTTATTAAAATGTGTACATTTTAAAACGCGAGTCCGGCTCAAGACAAAGAACAAAAGACGACATTCGTAAAAATAATAAATTTACGATCTTAAAAATAATAACGACACGCGACGTAAATTTTTACGTTGCTTAATAACGTTTAACGAACATGCGGTCAAACGGTGACTCGCGAAACGTCAAGAATAAAAATTTCAAATTTCCGTTCTCAATAAAATACGAAAATAATTATTTATGACAAATAAAAATTTAAATGTCGACGTTCGATTACGAAACTCGTAAAATAACAATTATGACGTCGAACTCGCGATCGTCATACACGTCGTGAAACTCGGGTTGTTACACAGATTCTGTTGGATATGCGAAAAGTCCTGCAGGGTATTGATTCGGACACACGGGCATATTTGGCTGTGCATACATAGGTTGCGTATAAAAGGGGTAGTTATTCGTAGGGATACCTACAGGATATGCGGACCTATTGTACGAGGTACATTTCCGCTTAGGAAAGTTTGCAGTACGTACCCTGCTTGTAGAGGGTAGGCTGAGGTTCCCCCTATGGAGGGATTACCAGTCTGAGCTTGGCAAGGGAAACTTGGGGTTTGTCCGTTAATAATACCCGCAGAGGGTTGGGAGTAGGGATTAGCATTAGTAGGTACAAATCCATTAGGTACATGTGCACTACTAGGTACAAAAGGTTGGGCATGGTGTGAGAGGAGCGTACCGTTAGGAGGGAGATTCCCTCCTGTGTTAATTGAGGATTGACGGCCTCCATGGACAGAGGTCAAGGAGGATCGTAGAGGTTGGCCATTTTCGTTCCTTCCCAAGTGGGCTACCAAAAGTGGGGGGAGGTTCATCTCCCACCTCCCGTTTTCCTCTACTCCAGCTTCTGAATGTCTGTTACCCTCGGTATTCCTTCTGGTTCTGCTTCCCTCCCTGTTCGGAGCTTCTTCAAACCCTACTACCCTTTTACGTTGTCTACGAACCCTGGGTGACCTCGTGCAAAGAGGTGGAGTGACTTTCCTAATTCGTTCAGGCCTTGGTTCCATCTCGCGTTCTTCATCGTAGTCTTTACTGAAGTACTCCAGTTCTGTTCGAAGATCTTCATTGCATATCTGCCTTCGTCTATCTCTTAAGAGAGATTCGAGGATCTCATAGTGGGCTTCTACGAAAGCAAGACTAATTATAGGAGTAGCATCAGACGAAGTGGAAGCACGATAAGCAAGTGGCGTGTTTCCAGGAGTAGTGGCGGCAAACACGGTAGTAGTTATAGGTGGTCTTTCATTGGTATTGACATTGGGTATATGGGGTAGTGTCGAGAAAATTGGTGGTGGCGTCATTTCTCTTTCGTTAGTCATGTCGGAAAAGTAGGTGGAGTGGTTTGGAGGTTATTTGACTTGGTTTGGATGGGACTAATTGTGGCAGGTCCCACGGATGATGCCACTGATTGTGCAAATATGGGCACGATCAGGCTTCGATAGGATCGAAGAGTTCTTGGGATGCTTGAGGGATTGCCAAGTCTTGGATAACTTGTGACAACACAAATAGAAACACTACGTTAAGTAAAGCGCAGAGGGTGTCCCTGCGAATCACTTCTGGCGTGAGAGTAAGTATGTGCTTTTATGATGTAAAGTATGTAAGAATGTATGAGTGTGTGAAAGTCTTAGTCATACCTGGAGACCTTGCCATCTATTTATATGTGTAGAAATAGGATGGGACGAGGCCTAACACAAAAACCGGTGATCATGGGGGTGTCCTACATTTTGAGGGGTGATTGTAGGAACTGTATACCACGTTCTCTACCTTGGCGGGAAAGCTTAGGTGGAGAGGGAGATCGTGGGTGTTTGACTTAAACAAGTCTGACCTCTGCCCTAGTTTCGTCGAAGGCCTTACCGCGAAGGGTTTGGGGCCTTCGCGTGGCGGATTCCCATACTGGTAACCATCTCGAAGACAGTTTTACGCCACTCAAAACTATTCGAAAGTTTTAAAGTACAGTTGGGAGAAGATCCCATTCAAGCTCAAAGGGGAGGCTCTGAGCCGGAGAGGAGGGTACGTCATCAATAGTTTTTCAGAAAATTTAAATAGGCATAAATCCTTAGTTATAAACCCGATTTTAGTGATTCAAGCGGCCACGCGAACGTAATAACAACATTTTTCTATTTCTCAACCTCAATGTTGTAAAATCTGACTCCTACTGTCCCAAACACGCCATAAACAAATCCTAACAGCAACTATTTAAATTATACAATACCACTTTATTTCGCCAACAATTCCAACCTTAGTTTTCTAACCTAAACCAACGCCTTTCAATAACATAAATATTTACACAACGTTTACGAGCTCAAGTGGACTTTTTAAATGTAGTTTTTATACATAAAGTTTGTATCTTTTTATAAAACAAAGAATGTAGCTTTTTATAAAATGAAGTTTGTAGCTTTATAAAACAAAAGTATGTAGCTTTTTATGAAATGAAAATTTATAGCTTCATAAATCATAATAAATGTAGCTTTTTATAAAGTTTGTAGCTTTTTATAAAAATAAAGTTTGTAGCTTTTTATAAAATAAAGGTGTAGGGGATAAATAAATGCATAAAAGTGATATGAAAATATGAGAAATAAAAAGGGATGCTTTACTTACGAGGATGAAGAAAAGTGGATGAAAAATATAACTCGAATCTCTCTAAAAACAATCCGGATGAGTCAACCAATACGCCACTAGAAGAAATATTAACCCAAATTTTGAAGATGATAGAAAAATGAACACCTTTGGTGTGTGTGTGTGTGGCGTCAAACCAAAGAGAGGAGATGAGAGGAGGAGAGAAAAATTGCTATGTGTTTTGGAGTGTGAAAGAATAAAATGAAAATGTCTAGGTGAAATAAATTTATAGAAAGTTAGGAACATGCATGTGGTTCAAATCCAACACTAGAAAAATATCTAAGAAACATAATTGAGAGAATATAGGGGAAAGGACTAATGGTGGTTTAGGATTTAGGAGACCATTAGTACCATTGCTAGACAAAAAAAATATTCCCATGTGTGTGTGTATGTGTTTTCAGACGAGCAAAGGGAGGGAGGGGGAGAAGGTATTTTTCAAAATTTGAATTTTTATAAATGTATAAATATCTTAGATATTTTAGTTAGAGGAAAAATATATGAATGCATGCATGCGAATGCAATATGAATTTATTTTACGTAACTCGTAAAATAACGTGCACGTCATATAAAAGTATGCCCATAAAGTCATAACACGCTTGTTATGACTAGACTACACTTAGTCTAAAGTCGGAACGCGTTTGAATATGTTTTCGCTAAAACGCGGGATAACCTCCCGGTTATGAGTTAAAGTAAACACGTAATTGTTCAATGTGAAAAATGGCAAGTTAATAGTCAAATATTAACCTTGAAAATTGTCGATTGTCATAGTCTTTCCCTGTTAAGTGAGTTATGTCCCGGAACTCAGTTGATGGTATTTGGTGGTGAGGTGTCGGAAACATGTGCGGGTATTTCTTTCGAAACTGATCCTCACTTTCCCAAGTGAACTCAGGACCTCTCTTGGAGTTCCATCGTATCTTGACGATCGGAATGCGACTTTGCTTTAATCTCTACAGGTTCCTCAATGAAATGCAATTTGTCGTCAATTTGGATCTCTTCCAACAGAATGAAAAGTGTTTCATCAGACAAGCACTTCTTCAAATTCGTACATGGAATGTGCTATGGACCTTGCTTAGTTGTTGTAGTAGTTCAAGTCTGTAAGCGACGGGTCCAACTTTAGCTAACACCTTGAAAGGTCCTATGTATCTCGGGTTTAGCTTTCCCCGTTTGCCAAAATGTATTACTCCTTTCCAAGGTGAGACCTTCAACATAACCTTATCTCCCACTTGAAATTCTAGGGGTTTACGCCTCACGTCAGCGTAACTCTTTTGACGATCACGAGCAGCTTGGATTCTTCTAGTGTTTGGATGATCTTTTCGGTGGTTTCGTGAATAATCTCTGGACCAGTGAGTTGACTATCTCCAACCATTACTAAAATATATCACACAAGCGCGTAGCATATCTTCTAGTGTTTGGATGGTTCTTTCACTTTGGCGTCTGTTTGTGGGTGATACACGGTGCTCATATCCAGGTGTGTACCCAAAGCTTTCTAGAGTGACTGCCAGAAATAAGATGTAAATCTGCTATCTTGATCTGAGATAATCAAGACTGGTGCTTCGTGCCTTGAGTATACTTTTTTCAAGTAAAGTCTCGTCAGTCTTTCCATTATATCAGTCTCCTTTATTGGTAGAAAATGTGCAGACTTTGTAAGACGATTGACGATTAGCCAAATCATGTCGTAACCACTTGATGTCTTTGGCAACTTGGTGACAAAGTCCATTGTTATCGTTTCCCATTTCCATTAGGGTATCTCAGTTTGTACCAACAAACTGGATGGCTTCTGGTATTCAGCTTTTACTTTTGCACACGTCAAGCATTACTAACATAGGTGGCGATGTCTGCTTTCATGCTCGGCCACCAGTACAACTGCTTCAAATCATGATACATCTTATCTGATCTAAGGTGGATATAGTACTTAGACTTATGTGACTCGTGCATAATCAGATCTCTTAAGTTTCTAAAGCGTGGTAAACAACTCTTGTTCCTAATATAAAGGGTTCCATCGAGACGAGTCTCAAACTCTTTGTCCATACCACGAAGATTTTCTTCCTTAACATTCTCCTCTTTCATTGCCTCGGCTTAGGCATTCAAAAATTAGGATGGAAGGTTTAAGTCAATTATCATTACTAAGGCTAGAACTCGTAGCGGCTTTATCCGTTCCTTCCAGCTTAAAGCATCTGCGACAACCTTCGCCTTCCTAGAGTGATAATGAATCTCAAAATTGTAATCACTGAGTAATTCCAACCATCGACGTTGTCTCACATTCATCTCCTTCTAATCAAGGATGTGTTATAGGCTTCTGTAATTGGTGAACATGGTATACTTTGTGCCATACAAGTAGTGCCTCCAAATCTTTAGAGCAAACACTACAGCTCCTAACTCTAAATCATGATTCGTATAGTTCTTCTCATGAACCTTGAGTTGATGTGATACGTAGGCTATTACTTTCTCCTTTTATATTAACACAACACCTAAGCCCTTATGCGAAGCATCGCAGTAAACCACAAAGTTCTCAGTTCCTTTCGGTAATGCCAAAAATTGGTGCACTACACAGTTTCTGCTTTAATAGTTGAAATGCTTCCTCTTCTTTCTCTTCCCATGCGTATTTCACATTCTTTTAATTCAGGTTGGTTAGAGGTTTTGTTATCTTAGAGAAACCTTCGATAAATCATTGGTAATAACCGGCAAGACCAAAGATTGACGTATCACTATTGGAGTCGTAGGCGTTGCCCAATCCTTGATTGATTCAATCTTGGAAGGTGCAACGTAAATGCCTTGACTATCAATCACGTGCCTGAAAAATTACACTTTCGGGATCTAAAATTCACACTTAGAGAATTTGGCGTACAATTCCTCCTTCTTAAGCAATTCCAAGATAAGCTTAAGGTGTTCCTCGTGCTCTTCTTTGTTTCTTGAGTAGATCAAGATATCATCAATGAATACTATTACAAACTTATCCAAGTATGGCTTGTGCACCCAATTCATGAGATCCATAAATGCCACCGGTGCGTTGGTCAAACCAAACAACATGACCTGAAACTTGTAGTGACCATAACGGGTCATGAACGCGGTCTTAGGAATATCCTCTTCTTGAACACTGAGTTGGTGATAACCAGACCTCAAGTCAATCTTCAAGTAGACGTTAGATCCTTGTAGTTGATCAAACAAGTCATCGATCCTTGGTAGCGGATAACGGTTCTTCACGGTTAGCTTGTTCAATTCTCTGTAGTCGATGCACATCCTGAAGGATCCATCCTTCTTCTTGATAAACAAGACCGGAGCTCCCCATGGTGAGGAACTTGGTCTTATAAATCCTCATGTCTAAAAGTTCTTGCAATTGACTAGACAACTCTTGCATTTCTGAAAGGGCTAATCTATAGGGCGATCGTGCTACAGGTGCAGCACCAGACACTAAGTCGATTTGAAATTCCACTTGGCGGGTCGGTGGAAGTCCTGGCAAGTCTTCGAGAAAGACTTACGAAAAATCCCGTACGATTGGTACGTCCTCAAGTCGCTTCTTATCAAAGTTTTTCTCTGTCTTTTTTGTAGTGATGTGTGCCAGATTCACATGGCATCCTTTATGCATACACTTCTCGGCTTTTATGCAAGATATGATGTTCCCTTGATTTGAGTCCATCCTCGCTCCTATGTATTGTATCTTTTGACAAATAAGCTTATCCTTACGGGATCAAGCTAAAGAATGTTTTATAAATAAGTATTTGAGTGTACGACATGATGGATCTCATTATAGTAGAATATTTTTCAATTCTAATAACCTATAACTAAGAGCATTTAGAAAACAAGGTGTAATGACATCTCTTGTAACACAACCGTTCATGCTACGCGGAGAGTATGATGTATAGGATATACATTATCCTTTATCAACCTTTTGGCAAGAGGAATAATTAACGCATGATTTCTTAGGCATCATGTTCTCCTAAGTAAGGATAGGTAATTGTATGAAATTTGTAAAATGCAGCATCATGCTCATGTAGTGAGAAATGGATATTGAAGATTGTTATGACCTATGGATCTCTCTTGATGCAAGGTCTTTGAGAAAAGTTACATATATTGTGCATTTGTTCGAATTTTGTTTTTTGGTTATGACGATTTACTAATTGCATTGCAAGGTAAATATTTAGGAACACGGATGAGTATTCCAAATTGTCAAGGCTACGTTATTGTGATTAGCTTTTAAGCTTATTGGTATTATGTTTGAAAGAGGTGTTCATTTGGTGTTTCGAGCATTAACGAAGCTGGAAACCCGTTTGTTTAACAGGTTGACGAAGCCCTTGCCTAAGGTAGACGGATCCCTTTGAGGGATCCGTCCCATTGGAAGGTTTAAAAACTTTTTGTTTTTAGTTTGCGTTTTAGAGGGAGGTAAATTATATCCACTGGAATTAAATAGAACTACGATTTTCTTATCTAGAGACATGTGATCCCGTTGTTACTCGAGGGTCGATGTGAGTTTAGAAGAAATTAAACAAATAGCGCATTATTAGAATCCATAAATATCAATGTATAAAGCGATATAAAGTACTAAATAAATAACAAATACATATAGACCTAGGAAAAAATATTATTCTCCTAGTGGAAGTTTGAGCAAAGGGTAAATCAACAAAATCAATGTAATGATGAGTAAAATAGGGCTAACCATTCTTGAAAACTTCTTTTAGTGGAGATTTGAAAGATGATAATTTGTTTTTGTGAGATTGTGGATTAGTGGCTCCGAATATATAACAAAAAATACGGACGTTGGAATACTGTTTACGACTGTTGTACAATGTGTTTTTAGCCACTGATGTTTGTCTGATATCATACCTACAAATCCCTTCCTAGTAAAGGACGAATCCTTTTCAGAGGGATCCGTAGGATCCGTCCCACTTGATGGCCAGAAGTGATAAATTTTTAACATTTCTTTTGACGTAATTGTCGGGTAGGATCTATGGGATCAAATGATCGTTGGTCGAGTTTGATTTATTTTATATTAGAGGGAGGTGAATATACCCGGCCTCAAGAAGTGTATACTCAAACGATGATAAAAGGAACTACAGATACTTGTGTAGTAACACGAGTCCTTTGTCACCCGAGGGCGGATGTTTCTTATTAGATGAGCAATTTCAACATATGTTGTTGGATGGCTCGTGTTTGGATTTTTTGATACGAAAAATTATATTGCCGTTGCAAAATAATTTACTTGAGTATTTCAGATGAAACATTCAAGTTGTCAATCATACTTCGATGTATATTTTAGTCATTTTCATGAGCTAAGGTTTGGAACACTACCATTTGAACACGTAGATTTAATATGACGTCTTTATTGCAAGTATGAGTTGCAAGCTGAGTCACATTCTTTCATCATCTTGGAAAAGGACATAATTATTTTTATGTCAACCGAGGGTGATTAAACATGTAGAATTAGGATAATAACTAGGTTCGTAAATTTGAGATACGATTTAATATATCCTTAGTTCTAAGCGAATAATATGTCTGATTTTGTGTTCATACTCGAAACCGGCGAGGAGATCGAATATGTGAATACAATCATATTTTGAATAATGAGTTGATATAATACTCAAGATCTTCTTAAGCCCTCACGTTTCACTCGTAGAAAGAAAAAAATAAAGTTTTATGGAGCGTGTTCCATCAAGCTTAATTCTAGTCTTGAGTGAGAGATAATAACGACGACAAGATGACTAATTACATTGATATTATCATCTACATGTATTCATGAGAAGTTGTTTGTTAATAACTGCAATATGCATAGTTTTTGACATTTCACGAAAAATATCCTAACCAATTTAATACAACAAACAAATTTTGTCAAACATTATATGTTTATATAATTATTTCAAGTATTTAAGTGAATGTTTCGTTTCAAGATAATACTAAAAATGGTAACACATTTTAACACTTGAACAATTAGAATGATGATTGTGTAGTACAATATTTTTCAATGTACTTGACAAGCTTACTCAGTTCACATTTCTAAGTGAGTTACAAATTTTATAACATTTACAAGGTGTTGATATAAGAAATGCAAAGAAAGAGATCTATGTCTATATGCATTGCAAAAACAATTTCACAACTTAGTGCAAGAAATCTAGCATAAGTCCGATTGAGCATAAACATGAAATTGACAAATAAACGAATGAATAACATGACATGGTTGACACTTATGTTTCACAAATAAACAAGCACAATCACAAGTTGCAATAAGCAAACAAAAAGGATAACAAATCATATAAAGAAAAAACAAGTAGTCATTTAGCATAGCATACGGAAATATTTTTCTTTATTTTGTGTCAAATATAATGATGTATACAAAGCTTGATTAGTTTCTTTTATATTTCTATATATGACCAAATCCTTTAGTTTCAAAATGAAATATATCAATGTTCAAAGGATACCAGCTTAAAATACCCAACTAGAAAGTTTGAGTTTCTACGCTAAAACAAAACTTCATATTGGACACTTTGTATCATTTTGCTTATTTGACTTACTTAAACTTTGAATTAAGACTTGAGACTGATTCCATTGAAAAGTACACTCAAAGAACTTCAAAAATGGTTTTGACCTCATCAAAATATGATGTACGATAATTTTCTATGAAATTTTAAGGTTAAGCAAAAACTGAGAACAGTACCGACAGATCTTTTTAAAAGGGATCCGTCCTTTGTTAATAATGGATCCATACCTACTATCACAGACTCACAATAACATGTATTTTGACCCAATAGTAAGGTGTAAAACTTAGTAGACTTGATAGTAAACATATATCACATATATTAATCATTATTCAAGCTTGTATAAAAAGGATATTTAACAACAAAACTTCTAAGTATAAAACAACGAAAAACTTTTCATATTATATCCCGCTTCATGGGTAATTTGATACATGGATCGTACTCCATTTTAAAAACTATTTGTTTTGAAAATTAGAGCCACGTAGCTTTGATACCAATTATGAATAATGTAGAGTGGGGGGATACGTTTTCTTTTAAAAACTTAAAACTTTTGTATCAAATAGCCGATCAAGTGTGATATAATATGAAAAGTGACAATAATAGTTGTATGAAAATAAAGAGCATGAAATAAAACATGTCGTCACAACACAAGCATAAATATCACGCCAACATAAACATAAACATAATGTAAACATAAAGCGATAAGTAAAAAAAAGCGCAATGTAGAAATCGTAGAGGGGGGGTGAATACGTTTTCCTTTTAAAATCTTAAAAATATTTCGTATCAAATCACCGATCAAGCATGATATAATATGAAGAGTGTTTATATAAATTCTATACCAACAATACATATTCACATCAATGTTCACATCAATCCATGACACAAACACAATCAAAACTATATAATCAACACAACACACAATTGCAAATACAAATATAGAGCGATAATAGCAAGTATAAATGTAAAAAGATAAGTAAAAGGAAATGCAAACCGGACATGATGGTTTATAGTGGTTCGGTCACGAAGCACCTCTTCGCCCTACTCTACTCCCCGAGCACCAAACTCGAGAGTTATCTTCCAATAAATCAATATGCTACCACATT
Organism: Tanacetum coccineum; assembly: GCA_026074375.1. Taxonomy (NCBI): domain Eukaryota; kingdom Viridiplantae; phylum Streptophyta; class Magnoliopsida; order Asterales; family Asteraceae; genus Tanacetum; species Tanacetum coccineum. Next base: position 16,260 of record BQNB010000238.1, read on the forward strand.
TAGGTGACGAAAACATTAACAAAACGTTGCTTATATCAATTTCTGGACACTAAGCTAGATGTCAAGTTATAATCTTAGCTAGAACAATCTTATCACGACTTCACAAACTTCTTCACGACTTCTCACACAATTCCCCAACTACATAAACTTCTTCACTTCTTTACTTCACAACTTCACAACTTCACTTCACAACTTCCCTACACTTCACAACTTCACTACACTTCACATCTTCCCTACACTTCACAACTTTACATCACCAAGACACTACCAAGATCATCATGATCTAACATACCTTCTTATGATCACCATGATCTAACTATTACACAAGTTTGGAATACATGGACTCGATCTATACATTGTGAATGTAAGACATGTCACGAATGCACTAACTAAACTACATAACTTCGCATCTTGATGATAGCGAGAGTTCTTCTCTTGCACTTGAATGGATGGATGATTGGATCACATTTAAACAAACTTATAACAAGTTAAGTGATCAAAGAAAAAGGTTTGAAAGAAGAGTTTAGATCTGAGAAAAACTATGTGCAAAGAGGTGAGAAAATCTGTGGAAACAGTCCACTATTTATAGGGAAAAATATTAATTTTTTATTTGGGCGGTCCCCTTAATTATACAAGGGCGGTCCCCTTAATTATGGCCGGTCCCCTTAATTAATTAAGGGGGCCGCCCATTTTTCAGACGCTCCCTTTTTTGTCTTTTTGTGGGGAAGATTTTTCTGGAACTTTCTAGCCGTTTTTGGGTAGAAAATTTGAATTCAAAATATTTATTTTGAATAAAACATTTCTTATAAATACAAAAATGTTTTGTATATGTTTTAAAAATGTTTGTCCCATTTTATAAAAAAATGTAAGGTTTGAAAAATAAAAAATTTCTTTGATCATTCAACAAATTAAAGTTTGTTTGTTCATACTTTTAGTGATTTACGTCGGGTGCGAACTTAAATTTGTTGTTGAAGAAAACTTGAGACGTCGAAAGATGTTGACGTATGAATTGATGATTTGTGATTACGAGTAACTTAAGCACTTTACGTTATGTGTTATAAGTTACATGTTTGTCATCACCAAAACATGAAGAGAATGTATAGATTAAATATCGTAATATTTCTACCAACACGCAAATCGAACACGATGATTTATAATGGTTCGGTCACGAAGCTCCTCTTCGCCCCACTCCACTCCTCGAGTACCCAACTCGAGAGTTAATCCACTAAGTCAATAAGCTCCCTTCTCGGCGGAGGAAACCTTACAAACGTTGCTTACACTTTTTCCGGTACAAATCTAAATACTGAGTTCTAGTTCGACGTAGAACCAACCTAACGTCGCTTATACTCTTTTCAGTTGAAAGCTAAATAAAGAGTCCATATTTAGATACAACCAAACCTGTTATGTTTTATGGCCCAACATAACAAACCTTATATTTTATACCTAAACACATAAACCATCTAATCTAGTTTGGTGGTAAGATGATGTCACATGAATGTGTAAAATGATGATCCAAAACATAAGTGTCTAGTGGATGTGAATGCCTAATCTAAATGAACTTCTTATGATAAGAAGCCTTTAATGGATGAAGATGACAAGATCACCAATCTTGTTGTGGTAGATCTTCGTATGTATGTGCTTGTGGTGGATGAGGATGGCAAGATTTCTAGGCTTGCTTTGAGGGATCATCATGGAAGTATGCTTGCAACAAATGTAAGTTAGAAGCACCATGATCAATGGTTAGTGAGGGTTTTAATGACATGAGAAAGTATGATTTTACATTGTGAATGATTGGTGTTAATGGTGACTCTAATGGATTCTAATGTATGCTAAAAACTATGGAAAAATCAATGGTTAAGTGTGTGAAAATGATTATGCAAATGGCTTGTATTTATAGCCAAAAAACTCATACTACACACGTATCCCAAGGATCCATTGAAAGGGATCCGTAGTCAGTTAGTCCAAATCTTCTCAAAATTTCTTGTTATAAAACCTTTCCAAAATCTTATTAAATCTTGCAAAAGTCAACTCTAGATATGAAAATTTTTGATGTGACAATACATAGAAAGTCAACTTTGTAATGTAAGTAGTGATGTAAAAATGAAATGTATTTTGTTATATGAAAAAATCAAATGTATACGTTACTTGCAAAATGAAATGCATATATAACTTGTTTAAAATAAAATGCATATATAACTTTTTAAAATAAAATGTGCAAGTAATGTTACTTGCTAAAATGTAATGTGCAAGTAATGTTACTTGCTAAAATAAAATGTACAAGTGACTTTTTTTAAAACAAGATGTGTAGTAACTTATAAAAATAAAATGTGTAGTTACTTGTGAAAGTAACTTGTTAAAAATATATAGACTCAAGTGTGTAAGTAAACTTTAATGCTTAAAGAAAATTGAAAATTTATTTACTTGTTCAAATAACAAATATATATCTGGACGTAAACAATAATAGTGATGCATTAGCATGAAAATACTTGTAAATAGTATTTTAAGCATTCTCAAAACATATGAGTTACATGTTTGTCATCAACAAAATATACGAGAATGTATAGATTAAATATCGTAATATTTGCACTAACAGCTTGCTAACATCCCAGGAAACCCATGTTTCTCTTCGTGAAAAGCATAGAGTATTACAACATCGGTATTAGTAGGTCTTCACAAATACTCCTCTCTATATAAGTCTATAACCCTCCTTATGGAAAACGTTGACAGCATCATGGGACGTTTTTGTCACCAATTTGCAAATATTCGTCAGGGCATCAGAAACAGAGCCATATGCTAATTAACAAATTGCAGAGGTACACTTTATCAACGGGGAAATGACAACATTTCCCGTGCAATTAATACCTTGTTGAAAATACGGCCTACTATCAGTTAATTCCCGAACAATGCGTGTCTATAATTATTGGCTCATTCGGGATCGCTTACGGAATGTTTTTTCTTCGTACATTGGGTTTTCAGCAAAGTAAGCCACCACTAGACGATCATGTTTCATGAAGGGGCCAGGGGGGGTGTTTGGGATTGTTGAAGTGGAAGCATGAATAAGCATAACAACGTGATTTAAAAAACTTTAAGGTTATACTATTAACTTCATCTTCTTCATCCAGTAAAAAAAACTTGATTGAAATTCATTTTTTTCAGTTGAAAAGGTTAAAAAATCTATATATAAAAGATTTGGTTTGATAATATGTATAAAAACGAGGTTAACTACTCGCGCTTCGCTGCAGGACATTTTGTTTAGAGCGGTTTTTATTATAAAGTATAATAATTTGATACCTTTTTTCTACAACACAAATTGATTAAAACTATATAAAAAGCATCTCACTACTACTTCAGGAGGCAAATATAACTTGCAAAATATATAACAAACATGGTCACAAACTCTTTCATTAACATAACTCAACAAGAAACGTCTTGGATTCCTCAATACTTGCATTGTCATCTCGATCACACGACTGAAAATCATCCACCACCAAATCAGGCCTTGACTCAACTTCTACTAATGTATCATTCACATCATTTCCTGGTTTGCCAAAAGGCCTCATCTATCCTCTATCCAGAGAGATATGCCCTATGAGCGTGAGCAGATCTGCTGAGCTGTCAACGAACCGTATGGTAACGTCTTGTCTTCGGAGAGTTAGGTTACCGCAGGGTTCTCCATCTAACCTAAAAAATATCACGAAGGTTTCAAATTTCGAACAAAATTATTACTTTAAAGTAATAATAACATAAGAATGTGAACAAACGCCTTTATTTTCTTTTGCCTTTCTAAAAGATTGAACCGAACTATTATTGTATATAACAACTTGTTACCATATTTTACTCTCTCAGATTAAATTTTAGCCTTTCTAAACTGCTTAATCAAAAGTATATTCGTGCAATCAATTCCATAAATGAGTAAAATAAAGAATTTATGTGAACTTAAGTGCAATTGTTAGATGCTTACCATCATGATCTAAAAGCCAGAATCACCATGATCATGCATCAGAAAACGCCACAACATGAAAAGAGAAATTTTATCAGTTTAAAGAACCTTAAACACACACACACACACACACACACACACACACACACACACACACACACACCACAAACACATCAATATCACTATTTACTATATATATATATTATTTTTTTATTATATATATTTATAATATATTCTTTATATTATATTATATATATATATATGGGACCATTCACTGCAGAACTACTTTTTTGTACATAACTTACAGAAACATTTTGGACCAATAGAAATTTAGTATTATTAAATGTTTTTCTTTAATTCAAAAGGGCATAATAGTGAAAAACATATTTTGATTTTTTCTTTTTGAATTTTTTAAATAAAAAACGTTATTTATAACCCTTTAAATTTCAGAATTGATTTTTTTTATTTTATATTTTTTTCGATAAAAAAAGCGAGTGCATATGTGTTTTTCTTAAATATTGTAAATTTCATATGTTTTTGCGTACATTTTTTTGCTTGAATGGTAATTGCACATATGTTTCTAGTTCAAATGAAATTCATTTCGAATACAAATGCAACATGTTAAATACATTGTCCACGTCAATCGAATACATGTGTGCACTCTTCTGAAAACATATGTGCACGCTTCACTTTCTCTTTAAAAAGCATATATAGTATACAGAATTTTTTATATCAAATAAAATACAACTCATGTAGAAGTATATTGCTAAATACAAATTTGCACGTTATTTAAAAAACATGTGTGTACCCTTCACTTTTTCGTCCAATTCATTTGAACATATGTGCACGTCTTCCGAAAACATTTATGCACGCCTTGAGAACATATGTGCACGACTTCTAAAAACACTAGTGCATTTGTTGATATCTTCTTCACACACGTCTTTTCGATAATTGATCCATCCCCGCTGAACCAAAATATATAAAAACAAAAAAGAAATAGTTAGATCAAATTAAACATGTCTTTATCATAAATATTGATTAGGCATCGTTTATTGAAGAAAAAACCAAATACAATAATGGAAATGACTTGCACACATAATAAGTAAAAACATCAGTTTGTACACAATTCCTACCTTCTTTGTCTAAGTCCCTTTTGAAACTCAGACGCACACTTAATTTGGTAAAAAAGAATGAATAGTGTAACAGACAAACTTTAACACAAAGATTTAATATATTTTTTGCTAAGTAAATGCTATGATATAATTACAAGATAGGTTTAATGGTGGAATGAACAAAGAATTTAATGGGTTGTTTAACAGAAATGGTCAAAGATGATGTACTCTCTGCGATAGCAGGTTTGATTGGATATTGATTATTCATTTATCATTATAATCTTTTCCAAAAAAAATTCATGTCGTTTTAAGTTTTAATATGCACTAACCTTTCGAGTCAAGTACGGAAAGACGAAATTTAAACACCTCGTCTAAACATGAACCCGATTGAGCGATCCCATACAAAGCACAATCAGGTTTAACCTTGCACAACCATCGTACATCCCCTCGTTCAACCGCTGTTGTCCCAGTCGCCACTGACGTCTTCATCCTCCTCCAACCGCTGCCGCTGTTCTCTACCAAATACAGATTGTTGGTGTTATTTTATTCGGCGAATCAAGAGCGACAGATCGTTAGTGTTATAGTCTTGAAATGAAGATGCATTTGTTTAGATCTTGTTACTTTTTTCGAAATGCAAATATAAGATTTGGTGTTATTTTGATTAATGGTAGCTGAGAAAAAGATAGGAAAAAGTAGATCTATGTTTATAGGAAAGAGAGAAGAGAGGGGTGGTTAGGGTTTTGAGTATAAAGTGACAGGTATTTTGTATTTTAAAGGGTTAATTTGTTTTGTGAAAGGTCCATAATACCCTTCCAGCTTTATAAGTAATGGTTTCATCTTTTAGTTAATTACATTTATAGCACAATTTATTATAGCCATTGATCTAACAATCTAAGGGTGTAGAATGGCTTTTGTAAGTTCTGTACAAAAAAGTGGTTCTGCATTGAAAATCCACATAATATACTACATTATATATATATATATATATATATATATATATATATATATATATATATATATATATATATTAGATGTTACATTTCTAATAACAGTTACATATATATCATTTTTTAGTTCCAGGTTGCATGTGATTTACTATGAAGAGGGCTGATCCATTACCTTTAGATATAGCAGCAGATGATGATGATGATGAACCTTCTCCATCCAATGGTAGCAATAGCGTTGCTGATGGCAAGCGACCAAAAATTGAGACCGCACTTATCAGTCCTGGTAAAAAAAGTAAACCTAATGTCATCATTTAATACATTTAGCAAATTAGCATATCTCATATTAGCCATTGTATTTGTTCTAAAAATACAATAAAATTGTGTTTCGGATTTCTTATTTTTGCGCTTATCTACCACATAAACATTTTTAGACTGTGTTTGGGATTGCTTATTTATTTCTTAAAAGAACTACTTATAAGCTACTTAATGGACACATTACATATATGTTGGGATTAAAAGACTTCTTGATGATCTTAGAGTTACTGCTGCTCAGGTGTGTGTTACTACTGCTAGCATAAAGTTAGTGCTGTTCATTAACTCTAATGAAAAATATTCTAAGTAGTTAGTACTGCTAGTGTAACTTAGTTACTACTGCTAGTGCAACTTAGTACTGCCAGTGTAACTTAGTACTGGTAGTATATATTAATACTGCTAGTTACTACTGCTAGTATATGTTAGTACTGCTAGAGTAAAGTTAGTACTGGTGGTGAAGATTGAAGAAAAATAAATCTAAGTAGTTACTACTGCTTGTACACAGTTAATGCTGCTAGTGTGTAAGTTTACCACAGCTAGTAGTCAAGTTAATGCGCTGGTAAAAAGTTTACACAGCTAAAGATTACAACTGCTGAAAGGATAAAGACAGCTCAGAGAAAAGATAAAGATTGCTTATGTGATATGTATGAGATATTTTTGTAAAAGATACATATAAGTTATTTGTTTAAAAGATCATGATAACTTAGGAAAATATTGTAATCCCATTAGGACTCCTTGGTGTATAAAAGGAGGTCCAAGGTATAGAATTCTATGTATCAAAAATGAGTCATTCATAGAGTTGTTCATAGCTTCAAGGTTTTGTAACCCTAATACTAAGTTAGAGTATTCGTATTAATATATTCAAGCTTTTGTTTGTTAATCTGTGTGTTCATTAGAATTACTGTTTCATTGAAGAATTCTTCTTATATTAAAGATTAGATTCCGCATAATCTTTAGTATTATCAAACAAAGTTTCTATCATAGTTGTGTAGGATTTATCTTGCATAACTAAACCTTACACAGCTAAGGAATTCAAGATCCATTCAAGTGGGATCAATAAGTGGTTACAGACATTGTTGCTTAGAGAAAACTTTGCTACGAAGACATGGATCAAGACCTCCAGTACAATGGTTTGCTCCATCAAAAGTGCCTATGCTCAAACCAGGTGAGTATGAGCTTTGGAGGATGAGGATGTTAATGTACATCCAGATGGTTGATTATTCTCTATGGGAAGTCATAGAGAATGGTAATGCACCTCCAATAATAAAACTTATTGAGGGTGTTGAGACTATAATTAGTGCTCCTTCAACGGCTAAATAAAAGGCACAAATGAGTTAGGAGGCTAAGGCAAGATGCAACTTTAATGAATGGGCACCCCTAATGAACATCCAATGAAAGTTTAAACTCCATCAAAAGATGCCAAGTCATTAACTGCAGGCTCGTGAGAAGAAGTATTGGAGAATGCTGCTACAAAAAGACTAGAGGAATCTTCAAAGCAGCAGATTATGAAAAATTTTACTACATCTAGCATAAGGTCTTAGATCAAACCTTTGATAGGCTTCAAAAGCTTATTAGTCAGTTGGAGATTCATGTGAAAATATCTCACAAGAAGATGCGAATCAGAAGTTCTTAAGAAGTCTATCACCAGAATGGAACACACATACCATTGTGTGGAGGAACAAGCCTGAGATAGATACTTTAAGCTTGGATGATCTTTATAACAATCTGAAGATCTATGAACCAGAAGTCAAAGGGACATCAAGCTCAAGCACAAACACATAAAACATAGCATGTGTGTCCTCAAACAGCACCAGCAATACAAATGGAGCAGTTAATACTGCTCATGGTGTTACAACTACTAGCACTCAAGCTACTGCTGTTAACTCAACAACAATTGATAACTTGAGTGATGTTGTTATCTGTGCTTTCTTTGCAAGTCAACCAAACAGTCCACAACTTGGCAATGAGGACTTGCAACAAACAAATCCTGATGATTTAGAAGAGATAGACTTGAGTGGAAGATGAGCCTATGCTAAACAATTAGGGAAGGAGATTCATTAGAACACTGGAGGAAGAAAGCTTACTGTGAATGGTACTGAAACCATTGGGTTTGATAAGTCCAAGGTGGAGTGTTACAACTGCCACAAAAGGGGACACTTTGCCAAGAGGAGTGCAGTTCTCCAAAGAAACCAAGAAAACAGAATTAAGGAGAACAACAAGAAGGGTTTAGCCAAGATACAACTACTCTAAAGCATTGATCTTAGTGATGGTCCTTGGAAATTAGATAGGAGAGAACAATCAGAAGAAAGTCCAACTAACTTTGCACTTTTGGCTTACTCTTCTACAAGTTCAAACTCTGAGGTATCTACTGATTTAAACTGTTCATCATCTTGTTTGGAAAATGTTAAAATTCTTAAAGAACAAAATAAGAAACTGTTAAAAGACTTAATGACATCTAAGATAAATGCTATTACTTTATAAAACAGTAGAGTCTGTAAGCACTTCTAGATTATAAGTAAAATGAAGTCGTTTTATGAAGAAGATATCAAGCTCTTAAAACGTGAGAATTATTTAAAAGAAGTAGCCATTACAGAGCTTAGGAGGAAGTTGGAACTGGCTCAAAAACAAAAAGATGAAATTCAGCTAACAATAGAAAAATATGAGAATTCATCTAAAAGCTTAAGCAAAACATAGACTGTCAATAGTGATAAGTGCAAACAAGTTTAGTGTTAGAATGCTGTACCACCACCCTATAAGAAACTTTTTTCCTCCAAAACATGATTTGTCATTCTCTGGTATAGAAGAGTTTGTAAAAGATGAATATTTTAACGGTTATCAATGAGTAACCAGCTCCAAAAATTTACCTTTGTGTGTTTAAGAATTGAAAATTTTAAATAGCTTTGGTTTGGTAGCAGCAAGCTTCAGAATCTTTAACATGATAGGCGAGTGGTTATAAATCCTATAAGGTTGAAAAATAGCATAAGCACCCGGGAAGCAAAAAAAATCAATATTCCCCATAATCCAGTCCAATTTCTTAAAAATACCATTCCCACCCTTCGGCGTCTGATTACACGTAAAAATGAAGGCCCGAGCTATTAATATCCAAGACTTCAATGTTCTCAACACATTCTTTGAAGTCTCGTATGGCATTAAGAGCCACATGGAAATCTCCTATAAGGATCTGTGGAAATCGTAGAGGGGGGTGAATACGTTTTCATTTAAAATCTTAAAATGTTTCGTATCAAATTGCCGATCAAGCGTGACACAATATGATGAGTGTTCATACGAGTTATATACACATAGTAATACATCGATTTACAACAATACAAACCAACACACAATATTCACATTTATTCATGACATAAACATAATTAAAACTATATAATCAACACATCACACAATTGCAAGTATAAATATAAAGCGATAAATGCGAGCATAAAAGTAAAGAGATAAGTAAGAGGAAATGCAAACCGGACACGATGATTTATAGTGGTTCGGTCACGAAGCACCTCTTCGCCCTACTCCACTCCTCGAGTATCTAACTCGAGAGTTACTTCACTAGTCAAAAAGCTCCCTTTAGGCGGAGTAAACCGTACACAACTTTCGCTTATATCAATTTCCAACACTAAGCTAGATGTCGAGTTCTAATCTTAGCTAGAACCAATCTATCACGACTTCACAACTTCTTCACTACTTTCATGACTTCACAACACAACTTCACAACTACTTTCACAACTTCACAACATAACTTCACAACTACCCAACTTCTTCACGTCTTTGTATTCTTCACCATACTACTTCACTACTTTACAACCTCACACTACTTAGATCACACCACTCTAACACTACATACAAAGATCACCACGATCTAACTTACTCACAAGATTGGAATACATAGACTCGATCTATACATTGTGAATGTAAAACATGTCACGAATGCACTAACTACATAACTTCTCTTGCACTTGAATGAATGGATGATTGGATCACATTTTAAATATACTTATAATAAGTTAAGTGATCAAAAAAGAGGGTTTGAAATAAGGTTTTAGATCTGAGAAAACTATGTGCAAAGAGGTAAGAAAATCTATGGAAATAGTCCACTATTTATAAGAAAAAATATTAATTTTTTATTTGGGCGGTCCCTTTAATTATACAAAGGCGGTCGCCTTAATTATGGCTGGTCCCCTTAATTAATTTAGGGGGCCGCCCATTTTTTAAACGCTCCATTTTTTGTCTTTTTGTGGGGAAGGTTTTTCTGGAACTTTCTAGCCGTTTTTTAGTAAAAAAAAATTTGAATTCCAAATATTTATTTTGAATAAAACATTTCTTATAAATACTAAAATGTTTTGTATATGTTTTAAAAATGGTTGTCCCATTTTATAAAAAAATGTAAGGTTTGGAAAAAAAAATTTCTTTGATCATTCAACAAATTAAAGTTTGTTTGTTCATACCTTTAGTGATATACGTCGGGTGCAAACTTAAATTTGTTGTTGAAGAAAGCTTGAGACGTCGAAAGATGTTGACGTATGAATTGATGATTTGTGATTACGAGTAACTTAAGCACTTTACATTATGTGATATAAGTTACATGTTTGTCATCACCAAAACATGAAGAGAATGTATAGATTAAATATCATAATATTTCTACCAACAATCTCCCCCTTTTTGATGATGACAAAATATGTAAACTATAACTCATAGTAAAATTTATAAGTTACTTATTTACACTTCTTCTCCCCCTTTTGTCGAAACAAAAAAGTGGACTCCTAGATGAGACTTTTACTACACTTCAGCTCTTCAATCAAAGAGGCGAGCTTACATCATCCTAAGTGAAGTCTTGATTCAATCAATCTCATCTAAACAATGACATCCCTTGAACATTGACTCAAGCGGATCCATGTATCAAATTAGTTGCAAACTCTTAACCTACATCAAAGGTTAGTTACGTGCAACAAAAATATATATATATAAGAATGAAATACACATATCAAGAAATGTGTAGATGTCTTAAATGGTTACAAACGTAATGGCTTGGACATTTGCAAATGCTCCCCCTTGATGTATGCTCCCCTTGATTGGGGCACCAAGAAATCGAGTAACAGAAAAGTGCTACAAAACAAAGTTAGTAGAAAAATGCACACATACACACACACATACACACACACACAGTGGGGAACAAATCTTAGTAGGGAACAAATCATGTATGTTTTAGGTATATGCACTCTAAAGTGTGGCACTAAAGACAACAACCTAAATAAAGAAAAATGAAGAATGCTTATTTTATGAAAATGTTTAGGAACCAATGATAAGATTTGACTTATACATGCTTAAGGACTAAGACTTGACCAACAAGTCTTATTATGAGAATGACTCCTTCCAAGATGTCATATGGATAAGAAGTATTGTGGGTTTGAATAGACTCAGGATTGTATTGAGAGATTCCTAAATCCTTAAGGTTTCTTTGTTAAGCATTATGTATGCTTTTCATGTTTGGGGTGTTTAAGGATAAACATTATCATAAGACTTTAGGTCGAACTAAATGTTGATGATAAAGATGATTGTATGTGGAAACATAAACGAAGAAGGATGAGTGTGAATGGAAAGGGAAGGTGTTGACTATAGGTTTGTTGGGTGTTTTTTTTGTTGTTAATGTTGATGAACAAAGGTGAAAATGTGAAAATGGTGGAAGAAAAGTGAAAGACACGACATTGTGAGGACTCAACAAGTAGAGTAATAGGTGAGAGTGAGAGGGTTATTTCCATTGAGTTGGGTGCTTAAGTTGGAGGTGTGATTCGTTGGATAGTATATATATTAAATATATAAGAATCAAATCAATGATAAAAAGATTCCGGAAGAGATATTCCCGGGTCGTATGTCCCAACGAGGCTGCAATTGAAAATTATCCTGGTTTGATGAGAAATTGAATGATGGAGAATATATGATGGAAACACTGATATAATTACAACTAAAATTAATTAAATAAAACCTAATTTAATCTACGGGAAACAGATATAGGAAATGGGGATCTTAAAAACTACGGGAAACAAAATTAGTTATAGGGAAATCCTAAAATTAAATCTACACTAAAATACGGGGAACAGAATCAGGTATCGGGAAACCTAAATACTAAAAATTAAGAAAATAAATGCTAAATTAAATTAAAAATCAAAATTAAATTCTAATTAACTTAATTTGAAAAATAAAGAAAACTAGAACTAAAACGGAGGTCGTTTGAATGTAAAACGAAAAGAAAGACTGAAATTTAAGAAAAATAAGGCCTATACTAAATTTTATATTTTTCCTAGACACTAAATGACAAAAGAAAATTTTGTAAAAAAGAAAAATATTTTTTTATGAATTTTTGGATTTTTTTATGAATTTATAAAGATTAAAAACTAGTTAAAACTAAGAAAATAGAAAAAGACAAAAAATAAAAGTTATAAAAATTCTGAAAAAATAAAATTAAATAAAGAAAAAGTTAACAATTCTAAAAATATAAAAATGCCCAAATTTTACTGTTTAAATAAAAAGTAATTAAACTAATTAAAATTAAACCTAATTTATATTAATTAAATTAAATAAACTAACTAAAGCTAACTGTTGTTAAAACAAAAGGACTAACAGTGAAAGGACACAAGGACAAACGGGGTAACAGGCTAACTAACCACAGGGACTAACAGAGGTAACTACAAAAGATAGAATTACACAAATGGTCCCTGAAGTGGACCCCGATTGCAAGGTGGGTCCAAAGTGCTTATTATCAAAAAGCTATAAAAGAAAACTTGTTAAGGGGCTTGAGGGGAACAATTTTCATAAAAGGCACATAAGCTGTAGTGAACTAAATAAGCTAGAAATGTGAGCTTTTGGACTGCAAAAGCTTAATAAGCTTATTAGCTTATTTTTCTTTCTTTTTGGGGTTTAAGCCAACAAATAAGCTAGAAAACTATGGGGGACAGTTAATAAGGGGAGGGGAGTCCTAATTATAAGCTATGGCCATCTAATAAGCCCTAAAATAAGCTGGAAATAACTTAAGCTATGTTAACAGCTTATTATAAAACAGAAAAATGGGGACTTTAAGGCCTAAATAAGCTAAACTAAAGGGGGAAATAAGCTACAAGATTTTGGGGAATTAAAGGACTAGTAATAAGCTATAACTAAAAGCTAAAAGATCCTAAGGCTTATTATCTAAATTAGCTAGAAAAGTGGGCTGAAAATGGTGCTCAGCACCAGGGTAAATACAACAGTGAACAAGGGGTCTCTTTTGAGCTTATGCAATAAGCTCTAAAGAGCTTATTAGCCAAAACCAAGCACAAACAGATTTAAAAGGGTGACTAATAAGCTTATATTCAAAATATGAGGCCCTAAAAAACAATAAAAGCTGCTGAATATGGGGCTTAAAGTCAGCTGTTTTCAAAGATCATGCATACATCCCTTTTGACTCATACTTGGTCAAACCAAAAGGGACAGAACAAGGGGTGGTTTTTTTGCTAGAAACAACAACAACAAGCACACAAATAGTGTGCTTAAGCTGCATAAGCAGCTTGACCCCTTAAGCTCAATTTTGCTTATTCAAATTTTGACAGAACATAAAAAACACTTAAAACTTTATTTTAAAACTAAAAGTGGTAATTAAAGTGGCTTGATTAACCCCACACACTCAGCCAAAGTTGGCTGAGTGAGCTTGACCCATGGCAACAACCATTTGACCCATTTTCAGACTAAACCAAACACCCCCTTATTTATATAAAAATCGATTTTTAACTGATTTTAGTGAAGAAAGGGGTGAGATAATTGATTACAAGTGAGTTTTAATCACTTTAAAACATTCTTACACAAGTTTAAACAGGATTAAACAACTTAATTTATATTCCAAATTTCGACAAATGCAATTTCACAAACACACTTAACTTTTATTAAAACTGAAAGTATTACAATAAAAGCTTGAAAAGAAACTGAGTACAATGATTTTAAAAAAAAACTTAATTAAAATTTTAGCTAAGAAAGTAAAAAACGGGATGTGTTTTTTTCTTTGGCTTGTTCTCTTTCTTTTATAGCAGTCCTTTGCCCTCTCTTTGTCTTGGGCTGTGTTTGTTGTGAGTGTAGAACACTTCCTAAGCAATCCTAGCCCTTGGATCACATTATCATACCATCTCACCATTGATGTTGTTCGGGTTGTGTGATTGTTGAACTGGAAAGGGGTTATAAGGGTAATGGGGAGGTGGGAAGTGGTAGGGGTGAGCTGGGAATGGTACTTGGGAGGTGGTATGGGCTAGAAAACCGTGGGGAAGGGTAGTTTAGGTTTTGGCGGGTACGATGGTTGGTTACAGGTTTAAAAGATATGTTTGGGGAAGAGGCAAAACTGGCCCCTCTTCTTTTCTTCTCTTTTCATTTCATTTGAGCCCTTTTTTTAGTTATAAACATGTTTGGAAAATGACACATTTGGTCCCTCCGTTTTATAACAAAAGAAATAAAGAAAGTTTTGGTAATTTGCAAATTTGGTCCCTGCTGTTTATTACTAAAAGAATTAAAAGAGGTTAGGGTAAATTGCAAAACCAGCCCTTGTGTTTGTTTAAACCATTTTTCTTAATAAAACAACTTTCAAAACTTGGCATTTTTGGCCCCTTTTCATTTTTAATTATAAAACAAAGTTTTTAAAATTTACATTTTGGTCCTTATGTTTTATAAAAAAGGATTGTGGGCTTGTATTGGGCTTTTGGGCTTGTATTGGGCCCACTGGGTTTGGGTTTGGGTTTGGGCCCAATAAGGTGTGTGGGCTTGTATTGGATGCCAATTGGCAGTTTCAGTCCCTGGACTCTTTTTACCATTTTTCCTTTATAAAACTTGTTTTTAAAAATGATAACTTTAGTCCCTAAAGTTTTGTAAAAAGGATTAATGGGCTTTTGTTGGGCTTGGGTTTGTATTGGGCCCAATTGAGTGTGTCTGGGCCCAATAAGGTTTAGGCTTATGTTATTGGGCTTTTTTAAGGCCCAATAAGGTACAGGTGGGTTTTGTGTGTACAATGGCTGAGATTGGCTGTAACTGGGCTAGGATTGGGCCTTCAAAGTCTTCACAGTCTTTGTCAATTCTGCAACACAAATGGGGCTGTTGAAATGATCTGGGGCCCATTTGGTCTTCACAGTCTTTAAGTTATACTATTGGGCTTTCCTTTCCCGGCCCATCAATGGGTTAGATGCATCCAATAGTATTCTTCATTCGCCGGCGCCGGTTGTGACTGCTGAGTTCATTAATATTGACTCTGACTTTGGCAAAATATGGACTTTGGCCTTATTTTGCACAGTCCTTTTCCATTCCATTGCTCAGTTTTTGGTCGATTTTGGGCTTGGTTATGTCTCATCCTTTTGATGATATCACTTCCTGCACAATACAAATGCAAAACAAACATATATTTGGCAGTTTTTGTCTGTTTTTGGTCATTTAAGCTCGTTTTTAGAGGTAAAAGATATGGGTAATGTAAACACGGTTAAACAGAGAACAATAAACATGAAATACAAGATTTTTGAAAGCTCAAATGTCCAGACAAGAACATGGTGATAAATGAGTTAAAGAAACCATTCATGTAACAAAAGGAAAGTCTTATGTTAAACTCATTTCGTGATAAACCCTCTGTTTGTTCGAACAACCAAATGCCTCACGGATTCCAAAATACCAGTCAGTTTGTTTTGGAAAACCGACTCCTTTTTTCAAATTCTCCTGAAATTGGAAGTGTTGTACAAACGAAATAATCTGTTAATAAAACAAATTGCGACAATTGGGTTTGATTTAAACCAGTCACTCAACCGAGTTTGCCTCAAGAATAAAACCAAGCGATTCGAAACATCAAATGTCTTAAACCAAGGATGTATTAAGAAAATTGCCTCCACCACAACAACAAACTAGAACAGCACATCGAACCTCATGCTTCTAGAATAACTAATACACTCACATTCTAAATCTTCAGAGTAATTCAACCTACAATTGTTTCGCAACCACAGCTTAAGATCTATCAAGTTGAAAGATAAGGTTCGTGGCCAAACATTAGTCAAGTGAAGTTTACAAAACAGGGGGTTAAAACCATCAATAGGACTCTAGTATTCACTAAAGAAAACAAAGTCTGAACTGCGTTAATGACAGTTCAACAAACTCTAGAACTTCGAATGCAAATGCTAGTTTTGTGTCAGAATGTGGAACATGTGTGTTTAATTCTAATCATGAAACTTGTGTTCCGATACTTGAAAAGACGTGAATGCTAGAACTAAGAAGCCTCAATGAAGTGCCTACTAGTGCTAGTAAACGCCAAGAGAAAAGCCAACAAATCTTTGCAACACCCCTATAAGAAAACGAGTTGCATCAGATACCACTATTTAGAAATCCAAAGTTACTAGATAAGAAGTTTGTAAAGAGAATACAAATCAGGAATGGAAAAGTGGATAGCTAAGAGAAGTCACAGGTTCGTAACATACACAAAAGCCACTATGGACCGAAAAACCTATGGATGCCTAAGTTAAGGAACAGATGATGATCAACAAGTCTTGGACCCACTATAGACATTGTCTCTGGATAACTAATGATCTTGAAGATATCGAAATTCCTTAGGATCAATTTGGTCCAATGTACATCGTCCCTCTAGAAGCTCCTCTTCGCAATTTGTATAACTCATCCTATTCAACGTTGACTCTTGATGGCACAAAGCACATGACGGGCAATCTCGAGCTTTTGTGTAATTTTTGTGGAGAAATTTTACTTGGGTACTGTTCATTTTGGAAATGATCAGTTTGCTCCTATTCTTGGTTATGGTGATCTGATTCAAGGAAATGTGACGATCAAACGGGTTTTATTAAACGTCGAAGGCCTCAATCACAATCTTTTCTCGGTTGGTCAATTCTGTGATGTTGATTTGGAGGTTGCTTTCAGGAAATCTACTTGTTTTGTGAGAGATCTTCAGGGAAACGATTTCCTAACTGGTAGTCGTGGATCTGATCTCTACACAATATCTCTTCAAGAAACAACTTCATCAACTCCAATCTTTCATGGCTAAAGCTTCAAACCAACAGGGTTTAAGGGCATCGAAGGCTTTCTCATCTTAACTTCGATTACATCACCTTTCTCTCAAAGAAAGAGGTTGTGAATGGCTTACCCAAGTTAAAATATGTCAGGGATCAACTTTGTTCGTCTTGTGAAATGAGTAAAGCAAAAAGAAGTTCATTCAAGACAAAAGCAGTTCCTAGTTCCAAAGGAAGGCTAAATTTGCTTCACATGGACTTGTGTGGTCCCAAGGCGCGTTGCGAAGCATAAACGGGAAGAAGTACATTTATGGTGATTTTTTGGTTTTATGACTATTCAAGATACAGACTTGACTCTTTTACTAGGCATCCAAGGATGGAAACCCCAGAAAGTTTCTCAAAGACATTTCTCACCGATGATTCAACGCAACTTCAAGACTCAAGTGATTACTACTGTCATTAACTTGACAATGCAACGAAATACTATGAACAAGACACTCCATGCCTATTTCAAAGAAGAAGGCATTAAACATCAAACTTCCACTCCTCGAACACCTGAACCAGAACGCGTTGTCGAAAGAAGAAACCGTCCTCTTGTTAGAGGCCATTGTGCTCGAGTGACGATGCTTTCCAGCTCTATAGCTTCCATTATCATTTTGGGCTGAAGCATTACAAAAAAAACCGCATGTTATACTCATAACAGATCAATCATCTACATAATAAACACTCAGGAAATAAGGCATATCAACATCATAAATGACAGGAAACCTTAAGATAAAAACATCTTCACATCTTTGGTGTACTTTTCATACATAAACTATAGATGGGGGAAAATCTGATAAGATAAAGAACAAGGGGATCCATTGTCATGGTGGGATATTCTACTCAGTAACGAAGGGATATCATGTTACAACATATAAAACATGCTTAATAGTAGAGTCCCATTCATATCAAGTTTGATGAATCAAAGAAATGATGTCTGATCACAACAGTTTCATACCCTCGCACCTCAACGACAAGATATGTCTGTTGAAAAATGTCCTTCAGGCCTCGTTCCTCAAGGACAAAGGCGACAGACTATGACAACTCTGACCCGTGACCCCAAGACAAAATTTGTTCCTTTCAGTAGAAAAGGCCAGATTCGTCACATCCAGGGTTAAATTTCTCTCTATTTCCTTACCTTGAAAATATACAATCTCAACACACGATCAAGCTGAGGAAAACAACAATGATCCAAGCAACCAAATGCATCGTTTCAAAAGATGAATTTAATCATCCTTTTTGTACACGTGTATAAGAATTTGGAGAGTCTCCCCACGCAACATTTATAATACGCCGCTGTGCATTCCATTTAAACCACAAAGTCATAGAATTTACCGATGGAGCCGAGAGATCATCCATGTAGAACAAGTTCGTGGAAATCCAACCATAGCCAGTTCAAACAAACGACAGCTTGCCATAGATCCTTGAAATGTGTATGTTCGCACTCAACCGGGATTATTAGTTGAACCAAATAACATTAAGGAGGCAATGCTGACTTAGCATGGATCGAAGCAATGCAGGAAGAACTTCCTCAGTTCGACAGACTAAAAGTCTGGGAACAGTCGAGCAAACCATTTGGAAAAAGATTATAACGCTAAAGGGTTATGAAGAAAAGAAGGATGAAGATCATACTGTACTATCGCAAACAAACACTACTTGTTTGCAAAAGGTTTAGCTCAGGAAGAGGGTCATATGTGGATTTTAAGAATCATTTGCTCACCCAGTTGCTCGCTTTGGAAGCAGTTTGGATTCGTATGCCCACGCAGCAACATAAAATTCCTTATTCCAAATGTATCAGATGGACGTGAAAATGGCATTTCTTAATGGTCCACTGAAGGAGGAGGTTTTATGTTTGCTCGCAGGGCCAGAGGGTTTTGTTGATCCAGAATCACCAAATAAAGTCCTACCTTCTAGGAAAGCTTTGTAGGATTAAATCAAGTCCAAGAGCCTGGAATACGATAACTATCAACCGTCCTATGTCCAAAGGCTTTACTAAAGGTATAATGTGACCTAACTTCTTAATCAAGATTAAAATACGGGAAGATATTCTACTTGTGCAGATTTACGTTGATGACATAATATTTTAGGTCCACAAACCCTAAATATTTCAAAAAGATATTGAAAAGTTAATGCACAGTAATTGGAAATGTCCTTAAATGTTAATGTGGGATGATGAAGTCTTTTTAGACAATACAGAACCACCAGTCCCCAAAAGGTATTTTTATCAATCAGGCCAAGATACGCTTTAGAAATTTCTAAAAAAGTAAAAATAATAGGACAATTAACACCATTGGTACACCATTGGCTACATAAACCCAAACTAGATGTAGATTTAAGTGGGAGAACCACTAAGAACCAATTCTGATTATCGTAGTATAAATCGGGTCACACATGTAGCTTGACATATTAGTAAACCAGACTTAGTTCAAGCAGTATGCTATTGACCACGGTATCAGCACACCAACCTCAAAGAAAGCACCTCAATGAGGATAATAAGTAATCTTTAAATACCTAAAGGTATACCATTAACATGGGACTCTGTGTATCCCCAAAGGATTTCTGTCTTTGAACTAACAGCATTTTCAGACGCGTATCATTAGCCATATGCCCTTTAGATATCTCCGGAAAAGCACTTTTGGAGGGATAATAAAAAACAACAGTTTCCTAGGTGAAAACTTGTAAGCTGGAGGTCAAAGAACAAAACTGCACTACAAATGTCTTCCAAGCAGAGGTCAGAGTATGTGGCCGTTATCTCAAGGTTGTGCTTATCAAGTAAATGTGTATGAGGACACAGCTTCAAGATTATGGCTTCAACTAAAACAAAATATCCGTGTAACTCTCTGCGACTCTCAGCTCAGTATCCTAGCAATATCAACCAACCCCGTACAACATTACGCGAACAAAGCACATCCATACTCGGTACATTCAAAAAGGAACAAGTTGAAAAATGGTATAATTGAATTATACTTTGTTCAGAACTGAATATAATTAGCTTGACATGTTTACCGAAAGCCCTTCCGAGGATCGTTTAAGTATCTGTCCAAAGGATTGGTATGAGATGTTTACTCCAGCGGAATTGGGAGTTTCGGAAAATAGACAAGCTTATAACACACAAACATCACATTTAACATATTTTTGAGGAAAAGCAAAATACAAAAAATATAAAACTTCAAAAAGAAAATATACATCATAAAAAACAGAAAATTTTCCAAAAAGATTCTTCTCGACATGTCTCTAGGAATCGATAACATTTACGTGACTTAGACATGTCGATTAACTTGACACGGGTGTGTAAAGGAAGTTCGAGTCGAGAGTTGCAAATAGTTTTCAACATGTCATTTCCTAATTTTCTAAATGGCTAATGTGCAAGAAAGATCAGTACATAACCCGTACTTCAAATAAAGGAAGGTTTATAGCTTATCCTCACAATGAGAAAATTAACATTTCTTGGTCTTAAGCTGTTCTTACAAGACATTCAATGTTTTTAGCTCAAGAAAAAGGATAGTGTACGTTTCAGTGCGCTACCGGTTAACCGTTAAAAGAAAGTCCTCTAACGTTTGAGTGATTTTCGAAAAAGTTGAACAAAATTTTTTCAAGAATTTCTGATGACAATTCATAATCTTTTCAAAATTGAGTGTATCAACACCCATCCCTCACAGTAGTTTCAAAAGACAACAATTACACACAGATTGGACCTATTTTGAGGGGAGTTTTTCGAAAAAACAAAGTTTTAATGGTTCGTAGGATACATCATCAACGACCATTCTTATGATATCACAAAACATTAGCAAAATGTTCCAACCAATTCAAGCTAGACCATAATTTCTCCCACAGATTTTCCAATACACATTTTAATCACCAAGGTATTTCAAAAACTAAGTGTTTATTATTTAAAATAAGGGAGAAAATGGTAATTAAAAATAAGATTTATATTCGACTCAAGGTGCTAAACAGAAAGAAAAGGTTTTATGGTTTGATTTATACCCCAACAACATCATTATTATCACGACGGATTCTAAGTCATAAGGTGGTAGGTTAGGAATCCATCCTATGATCCAACCATAACCGAGGTTCTACCCAAGGCATAATCCAAAGTAGAATAACATTTTGTCCTTAGGTATGATAGGAGATGAATGAATATGGGAAAAATGGCCGACTAAGATTTGAGAGTTAACACAGGAACAATCACAACAAGGTGTTAGTATAATGACGTCTTGGTAACTGAATCGTTGAAGAATTAAAAAAAATGTATGGATAAAGGGTCTAAAAAAGAAGCCCTCCACACAACTTAAGGCAGAAAACCGGGTCAATACATATGCTGTCAAATCCACAAGTTGATTGCTGACATTGAAAACGACATCATAGACCCCAGTGATGCTATGCCACAACCCTTCCCAGCCATTAGGTTTTCTCTCAACAAAACTTGTTCTCATTTGTCCACGGAGATACACAACGTTATCTATTGACATCTTCACTCCGAGATTGTGATATTGAATAGGTGCAGTCTGCTCCAGCCTCTGAGTACTAAAACCCAAAGATTCCACACGTAATCGAGTCTAGAGCCAAGAATCAATCAAAATCTCTTAGGACACATCCATTTCAAACACTGTTGATCAACATCAGTTCACAAGCTGATATCAAGTGTCCTTACGAAATACATTGTGATATTTACCAGAACATCCGAGTGATACACTAATGTATTCACAATTGAAGATGGAAATCCTGCTTGAGCCAGCATCAAACAAGCCTTGGGAGGATACATCACACGATGATTTTATATGAATCAAACTTGTAAAACTGGTTAATCGATTTGGTCCATAAATGCATTGAACAGTTGATGAATTTTTGTGATAAAAACATGACACTCACGATGTGTGTACAAAAACACTTTAACGAGTAACACGTTCGATTAGATTTTTAAATCAATTTCCTCGTTATCACTATACGTAAACCAGCAGGTCAAAAACCCCGGTGGGGGGGTAACGACAACCTCAATCCCATTTAAATGCTCACTCTACGAGACATAACTATCTAGAAAGCTCAAGATTTAAAGACAAAGATTTCGCAAACTCTGATTTTAAGCTTTCAAATGATAATGCAAAAGTATTAACATTGTTGGGACAAAAATACACCTAGAATCGCAAAGATGGCATAACGATAAAGACATGACAAAGGCATCAAAGTCAAGATCACAAGAGCATGAAGGAACAACTTACAAGAAACAAACAATGAAGATAAAGACCAAGAACACTAGAGCTTAAACACAAAAGCAATCTCACTGATCATCATGAAGGAGTGATCATCAATGAACATCGACTTCGGGGGAGATTGTTATCCTCAATTTTATGAGCCAATAAAGGAAGTTCGTTCATGGTGTCAAGACCTCACTTCGTGGGAGATTGTTCGCCTCAATTTTTTTGAGTCGAACAAGAAGCTTGGATCACTACTACATGGAGCTGTCGTCTTTAATTAGTTAATGTTGTAACATGATAATATCGAGAATCAGGCTCGATAGATAATCTAATATTGTATATGTTTCGGGTTTAATCCTAAACAAAACCCGAGCCCGGGTCCTAGTTAAATATCCCTCGCGTCGTAGGGATATATATATATATAGATATTCTCATAAGAAAATATCTAAGTAATCACAAATATCTTTTTTTCTAAATCTTTTTTTCTCTCATCTCTCTTTTCTCTCTCTCTCTTTTCTATCACCTCTCTTTCTCTCTTTCTAGTTTTCGATTTGTGTTTGATTATATGAAGTGAAGTAAATCAGGTTCCTACAGAACACAATAGCTAAATAATCAAAGACAAAAAGGTTATAGGTAAAGGAATTAGGAAAGGAGGAATATATGTAATGAAACTAGGAAAAAAAAACCGGAAGACAAAATATGCCTTGCAACATTAGACGAAAACTCCACACTATGGCATAAGAGATTAGGTCACGCTAATATGCAACTAATTCAATCATTTATCATTAAAGAATTAGTTAGAAATCAACCCAAACTTAAAAACGACCGACATTTTTATATGCTTATTCAAAATTGTGAAAGCAAGCTCATGCAATCACAAGAGCTAAAAACATAGTTCAACCACTAGATGCTTAAACTACTTCAACAATGGATTTGTTTGGCCCTTCCGCCAAATACGAAGCTGATAGAGTGAATCGTTATACCTAGTAATCTAGATGTACAATTCTTGATTCACAATTGGACTTAGATTTTTAGCAATAAAACTAAGCCTTCGAAAAATTTCGAAATATTTATCAAAATGAACAAAACAAATAAGGAGTTCCATTGTGAACAATTAGAACAAGATCATGGGTCCGGAACTTGATAATGAATTACAATTCGGAAACTATTGTGATATAAGTTAGGATATCTCAATAATTTTTCCACTCCTCGACTCCCACAATCTAATGGGTATAGAAAGAAAAAATCGTAATCTACAAGAAATGAGTAGACCCTGTAAATGTAACAATCCATTCCTCAAAATTTGGTGTAATGCGGTCGAGTTACGTCAAGCCTATATAATTAATAGAGTTTCATTAAACGTATTTTTATGAACAACTCCATACTAGGTTGTTAAGAGGAAGGAAACCAAATCTTAACTCTTTTAGAGTCTATCAGAAGTAAATGTCTTTAATCTTAATTACAAAAGAAACCACACCAAGTTCGACCCAAATCGTAACGAAGGTGATGTCCTATGGATATCGAAAATAGTAAAGCCTACATAATACTTAACAAACAAACAATGAAAGTTGAAGAGTCGTTGAATGTAACTTTCGATGAAACTCCTCCCCCGCCTAAAACATCACCATTGGAAGATGATGAGTTAGTCGAAGAAGAAGCTATCGAGGTTAGTAAAACCCAAACCCATAGGCAAAGAGCTTGAAGATATCTCTTTAGAAATAATCGAAATTGTAAATATTAAAGAATCTAAAACTCATCCCCTAGAAAAAACGTTATTGTTAATACTAAAACAAAGAACTCTTAAGTCCGCAAGCTCAAGACAAAAGCAAATTTCTATTTCTTTTATTCATTATCAACAATTAAGAACTCTAAAAATATAAAAAGAGGCATTAAAAGATAAAATTGGGTAATTGGCCTATGCAAGATGGAACTAAACCAATTTAAAAAAAGATTGTATAAGAACTAGTCCCAAATCCCATGGATAATGACAGGAACAACATTGGTATAAAGAAATAAACTCATGAAAATCTAACTAGAAACAAAGGCTAGGATAGTCACCCAAGTTATAATCAACAAGAAGGAAATTGATTAATGACAGAAACATATACCTACCCCCGTAGCTAGACAATAGTCAAAAGAATACTTTTAGCTTATGCTTAGCGCACTAGACTTTAAGTTATAACCAAATGGATTGAAGAGTGCATTCCTTAACGGTTTTATCAAAGGAGGAGGTTTAACTTGGCACAACCACCGAGAGTTCATTGACTACGTAAAACCTCATTATATGACTAAAAGACCTAGAAAGCTCTTTATGGTCTAAAACAAAGCCCCAAAAGCTTGGTACAATCGATTAAAAGCCTTTCTTATTAACATAATTACTCCATAGGAATGGTAGATCACACACTCTTACACTATATAAGAAAACTTCCAACCTCACTATTTGTTCAAATATATTTTTGATGACATTATAATCAGGATCATCTTGTCAAGGAAATGTTGGTTTGTTTTTTTTTGATGACTTTGCCAAGATCATGCATGATGAGTTTGAAATGAGTATGATAGGGGAACTAAATTTTTTCTTAGGATTACAAATAAAACAATTAGATGATGGAATATTTTTTAATCAATCAAAATATATTTAAGTAAATGCTGATGAATTTAGAACTACACAAAGACACTAAACAATAAAAACCCCCTATGTCCTACGAAACGAAACTCCCGAGAGACAAAGAAGGTGAGGTTCGAGAAAATACAAATATAGAGGCATGAAGGTATAGTTTATTATACTTAACGGCAAGTAGACCCGATATCATGTTTAGTGTTTGCCTTTGTGCACGCTTTCAAGAGGATCCCAAAACCTCTCACCTAGAAGCGGTTAAACGTATCTTCCGATACATTAAAGGCACTACGCATTTAGGATTATGGTATCCTAAGGGATCTAACATAGAAACAATAGTGTATGCGGATTCGGATCATGCGAGAGATTATGTAGATCGCAAGAGCACTAGTGGTGTTTGCACGTTTACGGGATGTTGCCTAACATCTTGGTTTTTGAGGAAGCAAACAGCTATTGCCATCCCCACAACCAAAGCAGAATATGTAAGCTCCAGAAAGGCATGTCAACAAGCTCTATGGATGAAACAAGCTCTCATAGACTATGACGTTAGGTTAGACGACATTCCAATAATGTGTGATAACAAAGGGGCTATAGACTTAAGTAAGAATCCCGTTCAACACTCACGAACAAAACACATTAAAATTCGTCATCCCATGATATAAAAACCATCTGCGATAAAGTTCAAAAAGTATGGAATATCCACTATAGACAAGGTCTCACCCGGAAACAACATAGCGATATTCTAACAAAACCCACTTAAACGTGACACTGATTTAACTACTTACGTCTACGTCTAGGAATGATGGAACAAATTGATTAAGTTTTAGGCATAATAAAGAATGATAATCATCAATAAATTGTTTGTTAAAAATCTGAGAAAAAATTTCTCAACAGGTGGCGGCCCCCTTAATTCATAAAGGGCGGCTGTTGGGAATTATACTTTGAGTTGATATGACAAAAGATATAAAAGATGAAGGACCTACAAGACTAAATATTTTTATACTATCTTCATGGAGCGTCTTGTAAAACCCTAAAGCCTCACTAGTATATAAAGAAGGTATGCGTCTAGGTTTAGTCATTCATAATATCAATTCACAATGTAAACCTAAAGGGTGTGGTGTATGTACTCTAGGCGTCAAGTCATTTGTAAACTCCTTGCTTTATAGCTAGCATATTAGTGATCTTAGTAGTATAAGTAAGCCTATGTATCCATAATAAAAACTAACAATGAAAGTGCTTAATGTTTAGTAGTAACACCTTGTTCTTTAATTATGATTTATTATTGTTTATTCGGTGGATCAATGGTTATGATATCCTATATGAGCTAGATCGTAGGATTACCAACAATGTGGTATCAGAGCTTGTTGAAGAGTCTCCTCATAGGAAGAATATTCCTAGATCCCCCTAAGATCCTTATAAAACCTCACAACCATACACCTCTCTACCACCTTTAAAATGGCAGGGATCTGACAATGAAAAGCCATGATGCTAGTGAATTCAATAGTAGAAGCCACCATTGCTCAACAACAACACACACACACACCCTTCAAATCATTTACCACTGTCGACAAACAACAATGCAAAATCTATCCTTATTTGAAGAAGGATGAGTATGAGGTCTGGGCTATGAAGATGGAAGTCGCTTCGCCGAATCTTCCAGGGCTTCATTGAGGCAGTTGCATTCAGACGCCATCACAAAAGGTCTTGACTCCTGTTAGGAATTATACTTTGAGTTGATTATGACAAAACATATTAAAGATGGAGAACCTACAAGACAAAGTTGGAATAACATTAATGCTGATTGAAGATTAGTCAAACAGTATTTAATGCTCAGCTAAAAGATAAAGATCAACATTAATGCTGATTGAAGATTAGTCAAATAGTATTTAATGCTGATTTATAGTTTTCTAATTTTATTTTGATCTTATCTTGTCTTGTAAACCCTAACCCCTCTAGTATATAAAGAGGGGTAGGCGTCTAGTATTGATTATCCATCATAGTTAGATCTCTCCAATGAGAGTCTAATAGTTAGCTTATTAGTTTATGTAATAGTTCATAGTCGACTGATTAAAGTCGAATAGTTTATAGTTTATTAGTTTATGAATAAAAACCTTGTTCATAACATTGTTGTTCTTATTTGTTATTCCGCTGCGTGATCAATGTTATGATATCCTAGATGGGCAAAACGATCTATGAAGCCTACAATTAAGGTTTCAACAATTGGTATCAGAGCGGGTTGCTCTTGATATCTAGGATTCAAGGTTTTATGGTAGAAGAATGAAGAAGAAACCTAAACACGGACGCGTTTGGATCTTGAACGATGATGATGTTTATGGCTCGTTTTGGAGATTATTTGAAGAAGACATTTGATTATTACTTATTTGATGTTGTAGTTGATTTTCACAGGTTTTGTGTTCTTATCATATCTTAAAGGAGTGGTCACCTTTAAGATAACTTGTTCGTGATTATAAGGCGGTGACGAAGACTTGATGAATCTAGCAAAGGTGTACGATCTACCTTATGATGCTTACTACGTACATTTGCTATCACTTTAAGGAGTTACGTTATTGTGCTCAGTGTCTCATTTAATAGAGGAATGAGGATTTTGTCAAGAGACATAGGTCTACTTATACATAGCAGGTATGAGACTCGACGTCATGTGGATAAACAGGATATAAGACACAAGTTTGGGAAATTCAACTTCTTCAACAAATTCGTATTATTCGTTTTTCTTCATCATTGATAATTTGCTGCTTGGAGCCTACTAAGTCCATGATTCAAGAGATGGTAAACATGTTAAGGGGAAGCTTATTGTTTATTTACCATCTACATGCACTCCTATTTGATTATGACAAAAAGGGGAAGAGTGCATGGATTCAGGGGAAGTTCTTCATCTATATTAGCTTCAGGGGAAGCTTGTGCTTATTGGTTTTGTCATTATCAACTAGGGGAAGATTGTTGGGAATTATACTTTGAGTTGATTATGACAAAACATATTAAAGATGGAGGACCTACAAGACAAAGCTGGAATAACATTAATGCTGATTGAAGATTAGTCAAAGCATTAGGATCTTGAACAGTGATGAAATTATGGCTCATTTTTGGTAATTATTTTGAAGAAGATTGGTTATATAACTTATATGAGTATGTTGGTTGAATTTTCACAGGTGCGTGGAGTCTTATATATCTCAAATGGCTTACAACATTATTCGGTAACTTATGTTTGTGCTTAATTGTTGGTGACGAAGACTTGATGAATCTAGCAAAGGTGTACGATCTACCTTATGATGCTTACTACGTACATTTGCTATCACTTTAAGTAGTTACGTAGTTTGTGCTCAGTGTCTCATATAAAGATGGAGGATTTAGTAAGAGATTGCGATCTACTTATATTTTGGTCTTGGTATAAGTTCGATGTCATGTGAATAGTGCAAGACATAAGACACAAACTTGGGAGATTCTACTTCTTTAACAAATTGGTAATACTCATTTTTCTTCATTGATAATTTGTTGCTTGGAGCCTACTAAGTCCATGATTCAAGAGATGGTAAACATGTTAAGGGGAAGCTATATATTTAATTTACCATCTACATGCAACTCCTATTTGATTAATGAAAAAAAGAGGAAGATTGCAGGATTCAAGGGAAGTTCTACATCTATATAGCTTCAGGGGAAGCTTGTGCTTATTGGTTTTTCATTATCACCTAGGGAAGATTGTAGGGGATTATACATTGAGATTTATTTATGACAAACAATATATAAAGATGTGAGGACCAACAAACAAAGTTAGAATAACATTAATGATGATTGAAGATTAGTGTCAGACAGTAATTAATGCTCAGCTAAAAGATAAAGATCAACATTCATGCTGATTGAAAATTAGTCAAATAGTAATTAATGTTTGAATTGTTATCGTTTCCTCATTTAATTTGACATATCTTGTCTTGAAAACCCTAACCCCTCTATTATACTAAAGAGGAGGATGCGTCTATATTGATTTCACCAGTAAACGTATAGAGTCTTCATGAGAGTCGTCTAATATCAAAGTGTGTGTCATGTAATAGTAATAGATAGCATCATATGATGAGTCATGAAACATCTATGTACTATTAGTTTATTTTGTTTTTAAGAATAAAGTAAACTTGTCATAAAACATTGGATGTGTGATCTTTATTATTCCGCTGCGTGTTTCAATCAGTGTTATTATATCCTAGATGGCTAGATATAAATTAAATACCTATTTTGTTAATGCTATATTAAATAACTACACTTAAATCTATAAATATTTAATCGGAGGATAATTATAAAATATATAAGAACGTGGTTAACACGATCTATGTTAAATTTTACAACTCAACCATTATCCTATTTGGATTATGCCTTAGAATCAGCGGTTCGTATTCAAAATATGGGTTCCCACAAAGAAGGTTGAATAAGACACCAAATGAATATGGCATGGCCCAAGGGCGCATAAATTTGTCTTATTTAAAGGTCTGGGGTTGCGAGGCGTATGTGAAACGTGACTCAGCTGATAAACTCCAACAGAGATCTGTTAAGTGTATCTTTGTAGGATACCCTAAGGAAACTATAGGTTACTACTTTTATTTTCCACCTGAAAACAAAGTAATTGTTGCTAGGTATGGAGATTTTCTTGAAAGAGATCTCATATCTCAAGAATTCAGTGGGAGAGATTATGATCTGAAAGATGATCATATGGATACATTATCTTCTGAAAATACTAGCGAAATTCTAGTAGAGCCTGAAAGTCTGGGTCCTCTACCGGAATTAATTCCCGTCTGTAGGTCTGAAAGGACTACACGTGCACCCAACCGTCTATGTCTAAACATGGAGGTTGAAGATGATGTAGTAGGGGATCTTGGAGAACCTGCTAATTATAAAGCTGCTATGCTTGACCCTGATAAGGCAATATGGCAAGGTGCAATGGATGAAGAAATGAACTCCATAAAAGTTAATGAAGTCTGGACTGAAGTAGACCCTCCTTCCAATACTAAAATAGTAAGGAGTAAGTGGCTATTCAAGAAAAAGACTGACATGGATGGTGAAGTATACACCTATAAAGCTCGTCTGGTAGCTAAAGGCTTTACTCAAACCTATGGGGTTGACTACGAGGAGATATTTTCTCCTGTAGCAGACATTAGAGCTATTAGGATTCTCATAGCTATAGCAGCGTACTATGATTATGAGATTTGGCAAATGGATGTTAAAACTGCCTTCTTGAATGGTCGCTTAGATGAAGACATCTATATGGAGCAACCTGAAGGGTATGTTAATCCAAAATATCCAAACCGTGTATGCAAACTTCAAAGATCTATTTATGGTTTGAAGCAAGCATCACGTCAATGGAATAAACGATTTGATGAGGAAATCAAGAAGTTTGGATTTACTCAAAATCGTGATGAGCCATGTGTATATCGCAAAGCTAGTGGGAGTAATGTAGTATTCTTGATCCTATATGTTGATGACATATTAATCATGGGAAACAACATTCCAAGACTTAAGGAAGTTAAGGATTATCTTGGAAAGTGTTTTTCTATGAAGGATTTAGGAGAAGCTGCATACATTCTGGGAATTAAGATATATAGAGATAGATCTCTGCGGTTGATTGGACTTAATCAAAGTGCTTACATCGATAAGATATTGAAGAAATTCAGTATGCAAAACTCTAAGAAAGGTTTTATACCGATGGAAGTCAAACATGATTTGAGTAATGAAATGTGCGCTTCATCAGATGAGGAAAAAGCTTACATGAAAAAGGTACCTTATGCTTCGGCTGTAGGATCTATCATGTATGCTGTCAGGTGCACAAGGCCAGATGTGGCGTTTGCTCAAAACTTGGTCAGTCGATATCAACAGAATCCAGGACAGAATCCGGGGAGCTCCACTGGGTTGCTGTTAAACATATTTAAAGATCTGACGGAATACGAAAGATAGTTTTTATTATATGGGGAAATCCAGATACAGAACTGATGTTAACTGGTTTCGCCTGTGATGGTCTCGGCAATGCGATATAAGGATGACATGATCAAAGTCTCAGACGGGTTATGTCTTTGTTGTCAAGGGAGGAGCCGTGACTGGACGAGAAGTAGTAGCAGACTTACACATTGGATGCATGCGACACAATCTGAGTACTGTGGCTGCGTAGAAGTGCAATGGAAGCAGTTTGGATTAGGAAGTTCTGTTGAAGATCTTGGAAGTGATGCCGTTCAATAAGTAACATTGATTAATATGTATTTGTGACAATTCTGCTGCAATCATATTCGCCAAATGAACCTGGAGATCACTGTTGAAAGGCGTCCAGTGCGCATTTTATCGCCGGAGATATCTACTATGTTCGAGTCGAACAAGTCGAGAGTGGTGAAAATCAAGTTGTTAAAAGTTCCTACAAGATAAAACCTAGCTGATGCTTTTACTTAGCTTTACCTAGGGAGAACTCAAGTTAGTGAACCTGCCAATGGAATCGGAACTCTCGGATTAGCTAGTAGTTTTCTTTGCTCCATATCTGTGTTAGTATTTGGATAGGATGTGTAAAACATTATTATTTGATAAAATTAAAATGTTGGTTTGTGCGCTTATTTTGTTACGCTTACTTCTTGTATCCTTTTTTACATGTTTTAAATCCCTCTGAATATTAAAATATTCTAAATGTCAGTGCTGCTGTTTAATAATATGGGAATATTATTAAATCAGACAAATTTGAAAAAGTTGGCCGCTGGGTATACTTGAAACTCGTATATTGATTGGTTACATACCAAATTTAAATTTGATATTTGATGATATTGGCTAATATAGGACTTATCCAAACTATTTGATTTCACTTTATGGATCTTGTCATTAAGTAATATAAACTAGTTATCTATGACTTTGAGCTATCAGAAACTGTACATGATCTAGTGATCATCGTAGGCAATTTAACGCTATACGTAATGGTAGCTATACGGATTGTTTTCAGAAGTGATTGCAAAATTCATAAGCGCTTTGCTTGCTAGTCAAATAAATGAATTTGGTTTCCTTCAAAGATGTCGTTTTGAAGTTTAATACAGCTGGGCCATGTGGGAATGGTAAGATGTATGTGTGGACACACACCAAGATTTTGCTTGAGAATACGTTCTGAAGATTTGCGTAATCTTGCTCATATGGATAATACGAGAAACAGAATCAGTTATATCTTAAGGATGATTGAGATCCAGTTCCTTAGTAAATTGTATTAGTAGAATCAAAAGGTGATACATAATAATGCTGTATTCATTAAAGGTTTTTTCAAGAAGACTTATTGAGGCTGTACTAGAGCATCGGACGTGTACTAGACGTATCGATGTGAATCTACACTATTAAAATTGGTCCAAGTGGGAGTGTTAGTTTCTGGACGTATAAAAATAATAAGTTGTGTGTTAGATCGAAACTCAAGATCACGGGATTGCATCACTAAAGTTAAGATTAATAAAATATTTATTTATTGATTAGATAACACGTAAATAGTAACGATCGTTAAGTGTTTAATGGTAAAGGCTAACGACTAACAAGAAGAAGGATAAAAGAGAAATTGGGATCATGGATTTATAGAGTTTGTGTTGAAATAGGGATTAGCTCTCAATGTTAAGGTTTATCCTATTGAACAAACATAAATATTTACCCTATAAATTCCAAGGAAAAGGGGTTTTTCCAGGGTAAATACACTTGTTAAAGCCAAAAATCATTCCCTTTTTGTCTAGTCAATAATATTCGGTCCTGAATAGTATTAACATACTCATCGAATTAATTATCGTTGTTTACGGTTTAGTGATTAGAACGGCTAGTTCTTGGTTAACTTGGTAATAGCGTTGTGTACAGACGGTGATTCAATCTTCCTTTAGATTGTTCTTTGGGCTAGTTTATTGAGTTTCTTGTTCTTGCTAGAATAAAAGAGAACACAGACTGTAACCCTTAAAAAAATCTGGTTACTTATTTATGCATTGTTATATATGATGCCTAATTGCTTCGCTATATTTATACTTTGATGTTATAATTATAAATTGTTATGAATGTATAATTCCATCAAACTTTCACAGGACCATAGATCAGTTGTCCATTGATATGTCAACAATATCAGACGCATGTCGTCTTCGATATCATCAGGTAGATAGTTGTTTTGTTTTACAGTTTATATTGTCCTTCAGAGTATGCCTTTAAACGCCATTTGTAGTTTCCATGGTTCAAGCTTTGAGTAGTTTTTGTACATGCAAATTTACAGGAAAGATTTTTGTAGAGGAGACCTGGGATTGTGAGACCAAGATGGCTATTTTCTTACTTTTTTAGCTCAAGTCATAGTTGGATTCGATACTCATGTAGTTGCATTTCATACTTGAGAAAGACGTTTCTTGTTTGTGGTTAGGCAAAATATAAATCGGTATTCAATCTTGGTTTTTGTTGTTCTTGATTACTTGATTTTATTGGTCATTTATGAAATATATTATAGCAGAACCTAAAATTGTATATATGCATATGGGACAAAATTCGTTTGTTAGCCTATAGTGATACTTGAATTGAGTCACAAAAGTATCAACCTTTTCTGAACTATTAAGTGTCAGTAAGACCGCTATCCCAACCGCCCCTTATGCCCTGTAATCCCCCTCCCTTGACTACACGCACGTCAGCATATACTTTTACCGCTGACTTTTCAGTGACACTTTTTATAAGTGAAGGTGTAATCGAATAAACGTATTTTATGACACTTTTTAGAATTTCTTGACTACTTTGTCTGTGTGTACTACTAGGACATTTTTCTTGTGTGAGTGCACCTTGTGTATTAGTCGTTGATCGTTGTAATCTGTTTCGAGCTTTTTTTTAAAATAAGTCTATCTATTTTCCGGTTCAAAACTAGAATCTGTACGAGTTTACTGTGAGAAAAGAAACCTTTTTTGCCTAGCATTTGGAATATGTTATATGGCTATACGAGAGTTTCTTTGTTTACCCACATCCATCACTGTTGTACATAGCCCTGCGTGTTATCTTTAATTTCTCGCTATTTGCATCAACATTAGTGTAAGATATATTTATGATTAGTGTTACAAACTCGCGAGCGACTCTTAGTTGGTACTCTATCTATTACAATCACACAGAATTAATCTTTCACTATATGCGCTTTGTCATGCGTTGTTCTAGATCTTAGTTAAGGATGTACATGCTATTTAACAGGTAATCAAAAGTGAATTTTTTTTTTCCTTTTATAAATAATTTTCAAAGGTTTATAGCTGTAATTTTTCTCTGAGTTGTTAACCCAAATAAAATTAACCCAACGCGTGTGTGACTCCAGGACGTCTTGATAGGGAATAGACTATAATCATAAACTTCTTATAGTTATGGGAAAGCCAAGAATTACCAAATGGTTTTCTTCGACTGGAGGATTACGATCCATATGAAATGTGCTGATCAACATAAGCATGCTCTTCTTCTCAGATAAAATACCACCAAGTCTCTCAAACAT
This sequence comes from Tanacetum coccineum, assembly GCA_026074375.1. Taxonomy (NCBI): domain Eukaryota; kingdom Viridiplantae; phylum Streptophyta; class Magnoliopsida; order Asterales; family Asteraceae; genus Tanacetum; species Tanacetum coccineum. Next base: position 50,906 of record BQNB010000238.1, read on the forward strand.
TGGTTAGACTATAACTACACAGAGTGTCATTCGCTCATACTACGTTTCACATTTCTTTAAAAGTAACAAACATCTTGAAACAAATTGTTCACAGACTTAAATAGTGTACATAAAGTTACGTTTTGGAGGGCGAAGATGAGAATTTAGAAAAAATATCCCCATTTATATGTGTGACAGAGATAAATAGATTTCATAATTGAAACTCTTGCTAGGCGTCGTAAATACGTACACAGCATATTTTTTTTTACGCGACGTAGTAGTGAGTTTTACATCTTTTTTAATGTATGAAATTTTTTATGTTTGTACGGCACCTTTAAATACGAACATTTTTTCCACTAGTCATATGTGAGATATTACATAAGTGACCTTGGCGTTCAAGTGTCAATGAACTAATTAGCCTAGCCTTAGTTCACGGTAAAATTTATGCAATCAACATGATATATACAGATAAATGTTATTATTTGTAGTCAATAAAAGTTTACTTTGCATTAAAATTAGGGTCAATCAGTGTTACACGAAAAGTTACTATGTTTTACATTGTTGTTCACTTATGTTTCTTTACTATAGTATCATCACGATATGTAGGTTAATACTTATAAAAATTTACATTCAAAATCACTAAACTTATAAAAATTGCTCCTGTTTGTCATAAGTTAATTATAATGACATAAAGTTACAAAAGGAGTAGTAAGAGAAGTTACCTAAAATTGCGCCACAAAGACTCGTAAGATTTCAATAACTCGGTGTATATTAATTATAACAGTAACGGTGCGGTGATAGTTTCAGTCAACTAAGAGAACATGTTTCAGTGCTATAATGAACAGTCGATAACGGTTTTGGAGAACCAGAACGGTTTGGAACTGGTTTTGGGTGGACGGTTCAACAGTCAAAACGGTCACACCAGTTTGGAACCGGTTAAACGAGTTAACATGTTAAAACTGGGTTTGGATATACCGGTTTGGCGTTTTTGTTTTGTATTTTCGTTGAATTTGATACGTCAATAAAAATGAATAAAATTCAGATTTTTATTTAATAGAAAACCTAATAATCGAAAGAAATAACCATCGGGGACAAGGAAAAACATACATAAGATCGGGAAATTGAACTTACTAACACGTCCATAATCGACAATTAGTAATCATTTGATAGTATCATAACCATGTTATAATCAGCGGCCTTTCTCATCCCTGCACCGGGCCCCCGGACATACGAACCTTCCCTTCTAGCAACATCAAGTGCTGAATTGTCTTATCGGATAGTTAGAATGGCTTTCATTTTCTTGCACCTCGGCATCCAAGATCTCTTTCTTCGATAGTCTATGGGGAGGTTTCAAGAGTGGATTTGTATTGTTTACGCTCTAAGCGTAGTGATCTTTAACCAAGACACATCTCTAAGTAAAAAAAAACACTCCCACCAACCCACACAACAAAAAAAAAAAAGAAAAAGAGGGAACTTCACGGAGGGAGTCTTGTTCTTCGGAAATGACAAACACCCTCACCCACTTGTTGAAAATGCGGATTCGGAAGCTACCGAAGTAGCTTGGACACTTAGTATATCCATGCGCACATGCGGTGACAGATATGATATTGGGAAACATGTTTCACAGTGTGGCCTTCCAAAAAACCAAGACAGATATATGAAGTGTTGCAAAATCTCCGATGTTTTGAAGCTTGTGTGACAAATCTGAATGAAACATATCGCTCATATTCGGATGACAATGGAAGGATCACTCATTGCTTTTTGTTTGTTTTTTATGTTTCTTTCACCGGTTTAGCAAAAAAATAGAGGTCATTGATTCCCGCCACTCGCTATCGATGAAGAAGCCCCATCCCCCACTACTTGATTCGGTTGTTGTTTGGGTTACCTATATTTTGAGATAATATAGATATTATATAACCTTTCCAAATAGTCGTTTGAACCATTTTTAGATGCTGAGTTGCATAAATCTCGTTCAAAAACTCCAAGATCCCTTACTTATCGACTCAATATAGAAACTCTACTCGGTCATTAAACCATGGATTTGAAAGCGGTGCACACTCGTAATTTATCCGGTGGCTATTCTTTCAAAATATTCTTAAAATTTTTCCTTTCATTAGTTTAACCATAGTTGCAATTAGTACCCCTCAAGTTTATATCGCTTAATTGGTAGTCATGAAAAAAATTGTTGATAGTACCACTTGTGATGTCGGGTAGATAAACCCCGATACAAATTTTAGTGGCATTCGTTAAACTCTTCAAGTAATTAGGGTTAAACTTTCAATAGTACCTCCATTCTCACCACGCGGAAATTGAACACACTACCCTTACTAGCCACAAAGGTATGAAAATACATCAAAGTCGATCTTTGTTTTAAATCACTTTGGAACGCATATGTACGTGGAGCGTTTCCTATCTTATCCAGAATGTCCCTCAATGACGGTGTCTCACAACAAGTTTTCCGCTGTGTTTCCAGATTCTAACTATAGCGTTGATGGTTTTTACACCCGATCTGTATATAATCTTGTTACAATGTTTTCAAAAGCCTCTTTGATTTTATTAATCATGGGGCGCACCCGCTAAACATCTTCGCACACAATCAGTTACTGCTGTGTGCAACACATCTTACTATGAGAACTAAAACCTACCCTCAATGGTGTTCGTATTTTAAATTTTAGCAGTTTACCAGATTGCTTAATGTTGTTGTTTGCTAAGCATTATCCAATGTGATTGACATAATTTTATTTTCCAAGTTGACAAACACATTTCTCAACGTTTTAGCTAAAGCACAACTAGATGTGAGTAGACCATAAAAGTCTTCGAATGAAAAGACCTGCTAATCATTTGTCACAGTATCGGGTTCAATTCCATGTGCTGGTAACACATAGTAAGAACCGGGCAGCCATGAGGAGCGGTCCCTATCATCCGTTGTTAGGTTTTGGACATTCTTAGTATTTAAGATTAGCAAAACCATCAATTATTGCTTGGGTAGCCGTGTTACCCATAAGTTCATTGCATCCGTTTGCGAGTACGGTGCGACTGTTACATGATTGTATTTTGGTTTGCAAATGTATGAAACACCCTGTGTTGTTTGCTTCTCGTCAGAAGTGGTAGAATGGTAAGACTTGGTTGGTATCACCGATAACTCTGTCGCCAAATTCATTCACCGTAAGAACATCCAGATTGTGCACAAAAATATCGCCATCTCGAGACCATAGACGATTTGCCCGATTGCGGCAACCCTTTTAGTTGACTTCACGATGCGCATGCGAGATTTAGATTCTTCAAGTCGAGTTGAATCTTTGTCAAAAAAATGACAAGCAATGAACCATTAAGCCTTTTTCTTGTTGTCGGACATTCGGCAAAGGTTGATGTCTTTCAAATCTGGGGGGTTTGATGTTCCTTGGTAGGATCATGAACAACAAAGTCAGGTGCACTTGGATGAACCCGCATCGGCACGGCGGGTGGTACTAGAGCGAGATCGGTCTTGCAGTGCTAATTGCAACGGAAATTTTCCGGGTTTTGCTTTGGAGAGTTTTGTGTTTAGCTTATGGATTGTAGTTGTAAGTTGTTGATTGAAGCACTAACACAGAGTAACTTCAAATTTTAATCAAATAAAAGAGCAAAACAACAAACAATACACCCAAAATCGCTCAGAAAAAAAACGCTCCTTTATGGGTCTGTCCCCTAGCGTAATTAAAGCAAGATTAATTTTGAAAAGAAAATATCTCGAACCGCGTTCTTGGTTTTGGTTTGCCGGTTCTCTGAAAAAACGGTCCTCGAACAGGTTAGAAACTCGAAAACCCTCGCTAAACCGGTTCCAAACCGCAGTTTTGGCAAGACGGAACCGGTTTCAGGTCACAACAGGGTTGACCGATAGAGAGTTTAGGTTTTCAATACCGGTTCGGGTTGAGGAACCGGTTTTTATGCTCACGTCAACCTTACACTTATTCATATACTTCTACGGCCAAACACAAATGAAATTCGTGCAAAAGTTAATTAGTATAAAAGATAAAAGATATGTAACTAGGGTTTGTCTACATTAACATGCTATAAATACAACCTGGAATGCAATGCTTAGTAACAGTTTACGATCGATAGAGAGTTGTATTTTTATTATATTTGTCCTGGCTCTTGTGCTTATTACTAGGGAGGGTGATTTTTGTGGTGTTATGGGGTGTTCTTGGTGGTTATGGGAAAAAGTGGTGAGAGTGGACACCCTTTTTCCCTTCGGCTTGAGCCACTGGCACGGAAGATGTACTTGTGCTCTTATCACGTTGAATTGTTTGGACTCTTTAAATGAAACAAAAGTCATTTGCTGTAATCATAATTTCACAAAGTTTGGGAAACACTTTAAACCTGTTTTATTTTATATGTGCTCACATACAAAATGTATTTGTGTTGGCGCTTGTAGATCAACATACCGAAACACTCGAATGAAGCTTACTAGCTTAAAGGTAAAGAACTTGCTCAGTACGCCTAACGTTCAACAAATGAATTGGCAAGTAAACTTTGAATGGAGCAGTACAATAGAGTGAAAAACTAATAAAATGTTGAGTGTGAATTAAAACTTGTGAGTGATTGAAGTATCTCATACAAAAAGAATCCCTGCACAATGTTGTGACTGTTTGGGAATTTGTTATATGAAGTTTTAAGTGGAGTTTCTTATGAGGACTCTACCCATTATGGAAGATCGTATGCTGGATATCGTGCTTTGAATCTAGTAGCAGCTTGTGAGAAACATGCAAGAGGGTATCTACTATTGTGCATAATAACTTTCCTTGTCTTATCACTAATCGTGTCAATGTGCTACTGTCGTAGACATTGTTAATCTAGGCTCGCACTATCATCATAGGAAGGTTTCCTGCTTGTGGTATGTAGGGCCATTGCTTGGTCGCATGCCAGGTCCTGGTTTATGCCATTTTGGTTGATCCAGTAGTTGGATAACAGTCTTGGAAATGTTATGCCAAGAAGGGATAGTTTCACCTGAGTGATGGACCTCCTCGCATTTTGTGACGCCGCCAGATCTATTTGAAAATGTAGCAAATTGAGTGTTGATTCTCTAGTGAGAATATGAGTTTGTATCCATCCCCTTGATTGATGCCTACTTACCGAGCCTCTATGCTAAAGATGTATTCTTTGGAGAGTAGGTAGGGTGTTGGTAGGAGGAAATGTACTAAGGCGAAGGGAGTTTCTCTATGGTTGCGAGTCTGATTCTAAATATATTGACGCTTGATGAATTTCAGATTAGATGAGAATGAGATGATTAGATTGTATGGTCTGGTCTGGTTTTATTATTGCGCAGATCGAATGTATGTTGCTGTTACTGATATCCTTGCAGTTAGGATGTTGTTGTTGTTGCTAGTTCTTTGTTTCAAAGGTCTTGGCATGTTCCAACGTTCTCCTTTATAAGTTTTGTTTGCATTTCTTATTGGTATATAAATTATCCCTTTTACTAAAAATCAAACGTAACTTAAACACTCGAATGTGATGGCTCGTGAATTTTGGCATGCCTGGGCTTGAACTAAAAAAAATTTGTCTCCAAAGCATCTAATGTTAGAGCTGGATGATGATACGCCAAAAATAGCACGAGTCCTCAAAATGATGGTAGTGAGGCGATCTCGAACGGATGATCCATTTCTACCTGTCGTAGAAAATCCACGTTAGAACTTACCTCGAGGCTTTGCCCCGGGATTGAGCTCCGACGGTCAAGTCAGATGATAGTTCATAAGTAAATGCTATGAAATCTTGTTTGTTTATGTATTTAGTCTCGAGATGAGAATTATTGCCTTTGGATTGTGTTCAGCGGTCCGTATTTTTAGGAGTTGTGAAATTGCTTATAACGAATCGTCACAACTCGAATATTGTCTGATCTAGTTCTGATATTGGATTAAATATATTTTTGATAAGGAAGAATCTCTATCGTCTGCCTATTTTTCTGTATTATGGCAATCTGATCAATGCGAAATTTATGCTTTATAGGGTGTATGGATAGCCCACGAGTGCGCGTGTGAGGATAGAGGAATATATCCTTATTATTCTAGATGTTTGCACATGCAAAAATATGTTATTTTTATCAGTGCATTTCATTTATTGCAGGTACACGTGTCATGCAATTTTCTACAAATGTGTTTTTGTTATTTTACATATGATGTCGTACCCCCTAGATGCATGGTAATTTATTACTATTGCCATGGTATTTGCTATAGATGTAGTTAGCCTATGTGTGATAAGTTTTCTTATTTTACATTGCTTCAAGTGGTCTCACAAAGTATTAAATTCTCTTTTGATTATTATATATTTTCTTTACTCATATATAAATGTAGGTTCTCTTCATTACATAGAAGGCACTAGATTAGTTACGGATATGAAGATCAGTAAGTGAACATTTCATTTCTTTTTGTATTCTTGGTATTTGTTCATGTATTATATTTTTATTTTTAATTGTTTTAAAATCTCTGTAGATTCAGCGGGCGTAACATGCGTTCCTAGTAGCGAAAATTCCACCGCTCAAGTAGTGGATCTCAAGGGGTCTGTTGAAGAAGGTTACCAATAACCCGTCGTTGCTTCACCAGATTTTAGGGATGTGAGTTGCATGATGATGCTTGCTTTATCTGACGAGATGTCACGTCCGAGTAGAATGTTTATGCCCTTATGCTCCATGAATCAGTGAGTATTTTGAGAGAAGAAAATTCATGAGATCAGTGAGCTATTGAGTCCGACATTTTATGAGAACCCTTTTATATGAGAACACGGATTTAAGTTAAGTATACGGAGCATATTTCGTAGCATTATAATTACATCAATCTGAGGAGCTTGAATAGGTATTCCACCAACAAGCGGTGACTCGGCGACTGACGGGCTGCTTTCTTTGATAAACGAGAGAAGAGTCGCTGCTTATTAGATGTGTTATGGGTGTTGCGTGAGGCCATCCCTTAATTGGCGCTGTGGTAAGGTTCTGACAAGTCAGGAGTTTGAAGGACGAGTAGCAAAGGTGCGCACCTTTTTGGTTGATCAGGGGGCGTGAGAGGGGTACGGCGTGAATGCGAGACCTTTCGTGAGCATGGCAAGTGGTATGAACCGTGTGGAACCCGACCCTACTATGCTAGAGGAGATTAAAAAGGTCGAGGCTGGTTTGAAGAAGGAAAGTTGGGATTGTTTGAATCAAAATAACCAACGCCCCCGAGTTATCGACCTCTGTGCTTCGTTTCGTTCTTTTTGAATCCGCAAAGTGGTGCAGTTTAAGCTCGACGGACTCTTTGGTTGTTTGTATAAATTATACTCGTTTATCATATGTATTGTGCGGAGTGGGTTGTATAGTTTTGCTTAGGTTTTGTGTCTCGCTACGATGCGTCGGGGTTATATAAGTAGCAAGTTGGGCAACATTACCGTAATACTTAACCCTTATGTATTATATCTACGTGTGTTTTAAATTTTCATGTGCTACTTGCATGAAATATATAAGGTTGTTCGTTCCTTCGATCAATATGAAACTGTCATGCTTGTAAATTTACAATGAAAAATATTGGTACTAGTTGTGTCTAGTGTTCAGCAATTATATGCATTTTTTATGTAACGAATTTGATAGAAACTTGTTTGATGTAAAAGCATTTAATCATGGAAGTATAGCATGATAACTTTGTTAAAGAAGTTGTTATTAAATGAATAAAGATAGTGTAATGCATTCAAAAGGTTCTTTGAATTGAATTTTGCACTTCGCGATTGTTGGCATTGCCAGATGCATGCATTAAATAATGGCTTTTATGATGCCATGTGGTAATCTAGATACAAAGTTATTTTTGTTTAGGTTGTGTGTTGTTTGTCAGATTGACTTTTTATATTCGCTTGGTGAGTGAAAATGTTAGGTATTTGTACCGCCGTGTGATGCTGTTTTATGTTGGCCTACATTGACCGTTAAGATTTCAGTATGATGTGTTTGAGAACAAGCGATAATCGGCTGAACTTTGCATTTATCTTCATTGATCATTAATTTTACGAGTATTATTCTTTCATTATTCATGTGTTTCATTGTCACGATTTTTTTTTTTGTAACTGTTCTCTTCAAATTTTCCGCTTGCACTAGTAGTAATTGTGTTGGGCGCAAACTTGATTTCAATCCCTTTTAATGACGGGATATTATATGGATATAATCATGTTTCTCTTTGAGCTTGTTTTATGTAGCTTCTCACTGTATTATCCTTTTAATATAAGGATCGTGAGATGTTCTGTTCTATTAGATGGTTACTTCAGAAGGGCTCCAATATTGTAGTAGAGCTTTTTTCATTGTAAGAAATCGCTTATTTTAACAATGTTCATGTAATGTGTATTTTTATACATGGTACGTTCGCGCGTACGAGGATACCGATGATTTATTGATTCGGATTTTTAGAGACGGGAACTTGCGCAAAGTTACAAAGCGTGCCATGTTCTGTGGTATTGTTTTGCCCATGCACGGTCTGCAAGTACGTTCGTTCCTGGATGTTTGGCCTCGACATATTTGATTAGTGTGCCCTTCCTAGTTCGCGGATCAAGTTTCTTTTGGCCCTCTTGGGCGGCTTGCTTCATTTTGGTCGGAGCAATTGTAGTCCAACTTGAGGTGTCTGATGGAGGACCTTTTGGAATATAAGTATTGCTCCGTTTGGTGTTTATATTTGGCTTCGCGGAAGTTGCCGTTAGTACCCTTTCTTTCTTCTAGAAACATTAGATTTACGCGACGAGTTCTTCATAGGTTTATTGTTTTCGTCATCTATTAAGATATGGCGGTAGGTTAGGGATCCTAATTCTGGGATCGACAGCTTTAGCACCGCTAAACCAACTGAATGGGGTACAGTTGTTACGCAGCTTTGTTGTCGTGAGGTATGCCTCATAACATGTTTGACATTCTTTCACCCTATGGCCTTTTCGACATTTCTAATCTCGTTTTGAGTCGTGGAGGAGGGGTTCTGTTAGTTATCACCCTGTCAGTTCCGTTCGCTTGAGGATGTGCATAATGAGGTAAATGGTTGCTGATTTATCGACTCGCTCTACACCTGGTCACGAAAAGGGTGTTTCTGAGAATTGTTTACCATTGTCGCTTACTATGGATGCCCGAAAAATTCCAAATACGAGGTGTTGTGTTGGTCCAAAGACAAAATTTGAGACTTGTTTTTACCGTAATTGTTTCCACGGGTGCTACGCTAGCCTCCATCCCATTTTGATGAGTATCGATTGCAAACGACTAGGAACTGTACTTTTCTGGCTGTCCTCAGGGAAATGATCCTACGATATCGATTCCCACTTATTAAAAAAAAAAAAAAAAAAAATAATTAAAGAGAGTTTGGGGGGGGGGGGGAAAACACGGACTTAGATGTTGTCATGTATATAGTGGTTTCGCAATATTGGGTAGGCTTGTGTTTCGTGTTTTGTGTCAGTTACGGCAAGTGTGATGATATGCGTTGCGTCGGGGTACATTGATCGGCCACTATAATATCCTCAGTTCAGTGAGACAGCTGCCTTTTGGGCACAACTGGTCCTTGCATCGCTCGCCATTTGCTTAGTTCACAATACCAAAATGTACTTCCTGGAGAATATATTGTGCTTGGTTAGGACCAATGCTCTTAAGAGTAACACTTTCTATATAGATCACCTACTTCTTTAGAGAGTACTGCGGCGCTTTCGTTGGATTCGAATTCTTTTGCAGGATTGGGTTCGTCTGGAGCTCTCCGTCACTTAGGTATTCAACGCTGGCACTCATCCAGGTTTATCCCTTGATTATTTTATAACATTATATTCGCTGTAGCTCAGTGCTTCGAAACTGGCTGACATTTAACCAGACTATTCTTGTGAGGAGTTGCGAATGAGGAAGAAGCTAGTTTGCTCAGCGCGCATTGCATTGCACTATTTCTTGAAGCGAGGGACTTGTGGGATTCCAAAAAATCTTTCAAAGTTTTCTTGTAGGTGTTAGAACTTAGATCAGATATCGCTTCAAGACGACTCTTCCGTTCCGTCTGCTTGGTCGATCTTTTCACATGTTTTGTCACGAGAAGTGAGTCACTAAACACTTACAGGTAGCGAACCTCCATCTTGATGGTGAGCTCTAATCCAGCTATTAGGGTTTCATATTCAGCTTCATTGTTGGAGGGTAGAAATTTAAAGTGCAAGGCATATGTGATTTCCTCTTCATCCAGATCTGTCAAAATAAGACCAGCTCTAGAGCCCTCACTGCTTGAGGCCCTGTCGATGAATAATGTCCAAAATAGGTGTTTTATTCTGGGTCGGTAGGTTCGGTGCGGTCCGTTGTTTCTTCTGATATCTTTGAGCGCATTTTGAGATTGAGACGGCTATGAAAATCTGCAAGTTTGTCCTTTCATTGCCGAGCATGGCTTATATCTAGATATCATGTTCACCTAGCTCGATGGCCCATTTAGCCAGTCGACCAGAGTTCTCTGATTTAAGCAACACTTGTCGGATTGGTTGGTTTGTAAGTACACATATCGTGTAAAAGTTTCGAGCTTCCACCAACTCCGAGTTATCCAGTGCATCCGCAAGATCCACTGTATTATCTTCCTTATCCCTATGCTACTTGTGGTATTTACTTTTTTGTCTTACCCCCTACACCCATCTTAAAATAACACAAACTTCTTTTCTCTCGCCTCCCTTTCTATTTCCTTATTCTAAGCGTCCCTACAGAAAAAATCAATTTTTATTCTACATATCCACTCCCTTATACCCTTATGCTTGGAAGTATCTACGCTAGCGTTCGCCAGTGCCTGATGAGTTGTACCAATGCGAGGTCTAACTTTTAGTCTATATGCTCGAATGGCTAGTTTACTTCCGGCCCCTACCTTCTCTTAATCAAATTAATCACTGCATATGGACTCTTTTCCTTTATGTCCTGATTACGAGTCTTCATTGGCTTTTGGACATTTTCCCTTTATGTCATGAGTACCGAGCTTATTGTCTCGTAAAACACTGCTAGGTAGAGTATTAACGTTTCTCTTGGTGTTGGTACGGTTAAGGCTGGGAGAGACTGCAGGTGCTGTTTGAGTTATTGAAATGCTAACTCGGCTTCTTGTGTCCACTGGAAATTGTTCTTGTTCATAGATCCATTGAGCGTTTTGAAAAAAGGGAGTACTTTTTCGGCTGATTTAGCTAGGAAACGGCCCAAGGCGGCTAGCTTTCCGTTGAGGCTTTAGACTTCACTGACTATTCGAGGAGAGACCATATCGATAATGGCCTTGACTTTTTCTGGGTTGGCTTCAATTCCTTCTCTAGTGATCATGTGGCCCAAGAATTGACCAGTTTTAAGGCCGAACACACATTTTTTAGATTTAGCTTCATGTTGATGCGCCGTAGTGTATGAAAGGTTTCTTCAATATCTGCAATCAAACTCCCAACGTTCCTGCTTTTGATCGCCATGTCATCAACATAAATTTTGATATTTCGGCCAAGTTGACTAGAAAATGCTTTATCTACCAATCGTTGGTAGGTCGCTCCAGCGTTTCTAAGCCCGAAAGGCATCTTTTCGTAGCAGAAAGTCCCGTGCTCCGTGTAGAAAGCTGTTTTTTCTTCATCCTCTTCTGCCATTCGTATCTAATGATACCCCTTGTATGCATCGAGAAAACATTTAAATCTAAATCCTTCTAAGGATTCGATCTTTTGGTCTATCTCAGGTAGAGGGTAGCTGTCTTTTGGACAAGCTTTGTTTAGATTCATGAAGTCAATGCACATGCGCCATGTTCCATCATTTTTTCGTACCATTACTGGGTTGGCGACCCAGCAAGGAGAGTAGACTTCCTTGAGAATTATTGCTTTTACGAGCTTGATGACTTCTTGGTTAACCACGTCATTGCGCTAGGCTAACACACGCTTCTTCTGTCTAACTGGGAAGGTACTGGGGTGTATGTTTAGCTTGTGTTCTGCGAGATCTCTTGGTATTCCAGTCATGTCCAAGGGCGACCATGCAAATATGTCCTGGTTAGCGCGTAATAGCTTTTGCAACTCTTCTTTTATATTGGGAGAGAAGATGAGAGGTGTGTGTTATACAAAAGATGGAAATGAATATATGAAAATGAAATGAGATATAAGATTTTATATATATATAAAAGAAAGTGAAAAGTCCCCCATAGTCTAGGGTTCATTTTGTAACATTTTTAATATAGTTTTTATAGAAGCGGCTCGGGACTCATTTGAGCGACTTAACGGATGATTCCAATCTCGAAAACTTGCGCCATTGTTTTCTAATCATTTTTCTGATAAAAATGAGTATTCACTTGATAATATTTCATAAATATATTATAATATTTAATAAAATATTTGTTATTTATTTTGTGAACCGGTTACGCATTGTCTGAAGTAAAAATGGATTTTAACTCGAATATTCGCGTCTTCAATAAACGTCACTGAATAAAATGCTAAATAGGATTTATTAAATATTTCTCAATTTAATAAAACGTGATAATTAAATGTAATTTAATTATTTTTGTGTTTCTAAAATCTTGCGAGGGCATTTCAGTCACCTTCTGACTGTTTTCGTGTCTCGATCAAAACTAAAAAGTTGTCAGGAATGTCGTTTTACTTCAAATTGCTTTAGGGTCCGAAAAATGAAAACGTGCTTTAGATGGTCATTCTTATAAGTCAAGCCAGACCCTAAAAGTCAACAAAAAAAAAACAATTTGAATTGAAGAATAAATCGATTGAAATCGTCATTCAAAAATCGAAAATCTCGATGTTACAAATATGTAATTAACAAGGGTTCAAGAAAGTGTGTACCTTTAAGCAATTTAATAATACACCCGTTCTGAATATACGCGTGTGTATAATAAATAATACAACGCGAAAACCGCCCAAGTTACCAAAGTAGATAACCTCTATGGTATGCACACACTACACGTCACCGTGATACGTTAGAATGCTAGTACTTGCTTCACGAATAAAACAATCGAACACGATGTTCTTGTTATTGGATATTACGTTGATCGAATATAACCCTTGTATTCAATTTGCCAATTATATGTAGACAAAAGAATAAACACCATGATATCAACAACATACATAACATCATCATGCATTCTGCATGCGTATGATGTTCATGTATATATCACATGCAACTAACTTGTATCAAGGTTTAAGGGATGTTATCTAGAATCGGTCTCAGCATATAGTAATATATGTCGTGTGTCTTTTTGGGGATACATCCTCATCGCATATAAATGATCCCTTAGGGTCATTATATAGCTCATTAACTTGGTCTCCAAGTTAGAATATAACACTCCTCTAGTTTGCTAGAAACGACACTCTGACCCCTCATTCTTTTTCTAGTTTGACCATTTTAGATATTTCGTGAAACATATTAATCAGTGAACAGATATACAAAACAGATATAATCAAAGCATATAGATCAAGCATACATAAGTAAACGAAATAGAATCACCATAACCTGGGTAACAAAGATCTCATATATCATAAGAGCTGAATGAAATAAGTGTCCAACGAAAATAGGCAGCCAAACGAAGTAGGTAGCCAAACGAAATAGGAAGCCAAACGAAATAGATACCCAAACGAAACAGATAGCCAAACGAAACAGATAGCAAACAAAACAGATAGCCAAACGAAATAGATAGCCAAACGAAATAGATAGCCAAACGAAACAGATAGAAATGCCCTACGAGCTCGAAACAAAAGTCTAAAGCATGCCACACGCTTAGACTAAATAATCCAACATTCATCGTATCATATCATATCATATCAAATTGTACATGGGAGCTGCAGACTCCAGATGTACCCTACAAAATGTGAAATGGGGTGTTGGCACCACACTGATCCATTCACCAAAACGAAACTAAACGAAGTACCTAGGATGCATCCATACGCTCCTTACAAATCAAATCATATATGGCCAAGTGCATAATAGAGCACACAAAACAAAAGGGAACGCCGTGGACTGATCACACCGCCACAGATAGTGTCACGCCATTGGTGCCTCAATGACGCGGCCATGGTACCTCCATGGCTAGTTAGCTCGGGCATCGGAACAAAACAAAGGGTTCATATAGCATATCGAAACGAAACATATTATGTCCAAAAAAAGAGATCATGTCTAAACAAAACGGATAAGTTCATATCATCGCAATATCAAATGAAGCATGTATCAAACGAATTCAAAGGGCTCAACGAAGTTATCAAATAAGGTTGCAACAAATAACGAATCATAGGATGAGAAACATAAATAGGGATTTCAGCGAGGCAAATAGATACAGAGCAAAAGGGATTTCATGACTTTTCAACCTCATATATAACCACCCCAAATCACCGCCAATCCACCGCAAATTATGGTCGCAAATCACCTTCTTTCATACCAGCACTAGACCGTCGTTCAAACCACCACTACACCGCCGTTCAAACCACCATCACACCGCCGTAATTATTGCCGTAATAATCATTTTAATCACAACCGTCTACCACCATCTACTACCAAAATTACCACCGAAATCATAACAATTCGATCCATATGAGTGAAGAAGAAGCAGAAGCTGATGGAATTCAGTCAACAAGCTCATATTACACAAAACTTTCAAGTAAATTATTTTTGATCAAATTTAATTGTAGAATTGTGAATTAGTATGTATTTGAAGTTATTATCATTGTTTAAATTGTAAATATGTCACATGTAAGTGTATAGATTACAAATTAAGTCTTGATTGTTATAGGCGACTTAATTAGTTTGTGTAATATCTTCACGCGTGAAAACATCAGCAAGGAATTAGGTTTTTGATGTTGCTAGCGGATTTTTAAAGTATCTTCACATGTGAAAAGTTTAGCAAGGAATTAAGTTTTGATGTTGCTAGCGGATTTTTAAAGTATCTTCACATGTGAAAAGTTTAGCAGGGAATTAGCTTTTGATGTTACTAGCGGATTTTAAAAGTATCTTCACGCGTGAAAACATCAGCAAGGAATTAGGTTTTTGATGTTGCTAGCGGATTTTTAAAGTATCTTCACATGTGAAAAGTTTAGCAAGGAATTAAGTTTTGATGTTGCTAGCGGATTTTTAAAGTATCTTCACATGTGAAAAGTTTAGCAGGGAATTAGCTTTTGATGTTACTAGCAAGGAATTAGGTTTTGATGTTACTAGCGAATTTTTAAAGTATATTCACATGTGAAAAGTTTAGCAAGGAATTAAGTTTTGATTTTCCTAGCGGATTTTTAAAGTACCTTCACGAGTGAAAAGTTTAGCAAGGAATTAAGTTTTAATGTTAATAGCGGATTTTTAAGGTATCTTTACGCGTGAAAAGTTTAGCAAGAAATTAAGTTTTGATGTTACTAGCGAATTTTTAAAGTATCTTCGCGCGTGGAAATTATTAGAAATGAATGAAACTTTAATGTTATTAGCGATTTTTTATACTAGACGTGCAAAAATAAGATATTGATGTTTAATAGACGATTATTTAGCTTAGTAAGAACATCTTCGCACGTGAAATTTATCATCAATGAATGAAACTTTGATGTTACTAGCGGATATTTTATACTAGAAATGCAAAAATAGGAGATATTGATGTTTGATAGATGATTACTTTGTTTAGTAAGAATATTTTCGCGCGTGAAAATTGTTAGCAAAGAATGAAGCTTTTATGTTACTAGCAGATTTTTTATATTAGAAGTGTAAAATTAGGTGTATTGATATTTAATAAACGATTATTTAATTGGGACGAAAGGATTAGTTTGTTGTGATTTGTGATTTGTGGTTATGAGTTTGTTGTGATTTGTGATTTTTGTTTTTTTTACGTTGTTGACGAGTTGTGAAGGAGGAGCTGAGGGAAGTGAGAAGTGAGTTGTCACATGGAGATAGAGATGTGTTATTGTTTCTGAAATGATCAAGTACAAGTATTATCACGTTTTTCGCCCGATTCATATATAAAGTATAAGGATATCATTAATTGTCATGACACCTTAGAGTTTTTTTGATGCTTCATTTAAAGGTCATTTAGAGACAAAATAATTGCCGATGTTTGAGTCATATATTGTGGAGGAAGAAGAAGGTTAAGGTAACAAAAACAAATATCAACTCTGAAATAAAACTAAAATCTTAAAAATCATATATCCTGACTATTTACATTAGATTAATGTTTCTCACTTATGGAATACACATGTGGTTATGGCACAGGGTATAAGGCATGTAGGATAGAATATGGAATAACGTTTGCTGTCAAATGTAAGGAGCTTAATATTCTAGAGACCCGTACACATTTTATAGTATGTTCAGGATTGCTTATTCAATTTAAGTGCTTATCCGCTTGCTTGTAAAGGAGATAGGCAACCTGAAGTGGTTGGTTAAGATTGCTTATTTGCTTATATAAGAGTAAATAAGGCACTTGAGAATAAAAATAAGCAGATTGGTTTCATTTCACCCATATGAATGGACCCTAAAATAAAAAGGTTAAATAAGCAGATAATGAACTTAGATTAAGCAATCCCAGACACCCCCTTAGCTTTACTTCACACATATACAAGGATCCCCAAAATGAAAATGTAAATTTGGTAAAACAAGTGAAGCTGCTTATTTCACTGTAGTCTTATATTCTCCTCATTTGGCAGGTACAATATTAACTGGAATTACGGATTGCTTTCACTAACATGTGATGTGCGTTGATTGCTTAAGGTACGGATATATCTACTCTCTCTTTAATCTTTAGTTGTTCGTAAGGATATTCTTTACCTATTCTCTTTACTATTGAGATGATATACCACTTGTTTCGTTCGTTTGATTATTTGTACATATATTCTATCCTTTCTTTTAAGGATTCTCGTGACTTTTGCTCCGTATCTATTTGCCTTGTTGAAATCCCTATTTATGTTTCTCATCCTATGATTCGTTATTTGTTGCAACCTTATTTGATAACTTCGTTGAGCCCTTTGAATTCGTTTGATACATGCTTCATTTGATATTGCGATGATATGAACTTATCCGTTTTGTTTAGACATGATCTCTTTTTTTGGACATAATATGTTTCGTTTCGATATGCTATATGAACCCTTTGTTTTGTTCCGATGCCCGAGCTAACTAGCCATGGAGGTACCATGGCCGCGTCATTGAGGCACCAATGGCGTGACACTATCTGTGGCGGTGTGATCAGTCCACGGCGTTCCCTTTCGTTTTGTGTGCTCTATTATGCACTTGGCCATATATGATTTGATTTGTAGGGAGCGTATGGATGCATCCTAGGTACTTCGTTTAGTTTCGTTTTGGTGAATGGATCAGTGTGGTGCCAACACCCCATTTCACATTTTGTAGGGTACATCTGGAGTCTGCAGCTCCCATGTACAATTTGATATGATATGATATGATACGATGAATGTTGGATTATTTAGTCTAAGCGTGTGGCATGCTTTAGACTTTTGTTTCGAGCTCGTAGGGCATTTCTATCTGTTTCGTTTGGCTATCTATTTCGTTTGGCTATCTGTTTTGTTTGCTATCTGTTTCGTTTGGCTATCTGTTTCGTTTGGGTATCTATTTCGTTTGGCTTCCTATTTCGTTTGGCTACCTACTTCGTTTGGCTGCCTATTTTCGTTGGACACTTATTTCATTCAGCTCTTATGATATATGAGATCTTTGTTACCCAGGTTATGGTGATTCTATTTCGTTTACTTATGTATGCTTGATCTATATGCTTTGATTATATCTGTTTTGTATATCTGTTCACTGAGCTTTTTAGCTCAGCCGCATTTCTTTTCCTCGCGGCAGGTAACCAAGGGAATTTGGGATACGAGTGAAGAGTGCATAGGAGCTCATATTGGACCATATTCAGGGATTAGCATACCACCTCTACACTATAAGATGTTTAGAAGTGATTTTGGATCCGTTGCTCAAATGAGGTCTTTGGTGTCGAACGGATGGACCAATCTACCTTTATCACTCAACAAAGAAAATCCACGTTAGAACTTACCTCGAGGATTTGCCCCGGGATTGAGCTCCGACGGTCAAGTCAGATGATAGTTCCATAATAAATGTATGAAATGTTTTTAGTATTTAGTGAGAGAGAGAAATTATCTGCCTTTGGTTGGGTTTTAGTGGTCGTATTTATAGGCTTGTGAAATTGCTAGCGAATCGTCACAATCGAATATTGTCAGATATATTCGCGAATATATTCTGATATTGGATAAATATATTCTTGATAAGGAATCTCTCATCATTGCCTATTTCCTATTTGGCAATCTATCAATTCAAAATTAAATGCTTTCATATGGTGTATTGCTCATTTTTCCATGGTAGCCCACACGTGTTATGGAGATAAGGAATATATCCTTATTATTCTAGATGTTGCACATGCAAAATGTTCATTTTTATCAAGTGCATTTCATTTATTGCAAGTACACGTATCATGCATTTTTCTCAAATGTGTTATCTTACTATGCATGTGCCTGAATTTATTATCACCCAACAAAAATTGCAATTCGGATCCAGAAAATATTAGATACAAAATGTAATCAACTAATTATATAGTGCTTATGTCTTGCATCCTTCAAAGCAAAATTCTATAACTAAAAAACTGAATAAAACTAATATAGACACATGGCTTAGATAAACTTGTTACTCCATAGCATGACAAAGAAAAAGAAAAGAAAAAATAAAGTACCGTCATATTACGAAGATCAACCAAAACAGGTTATCGTTCGTGGCTTTTTTCTTCATGTAAGGTTTGTAAATAATAATTGTCTTTTCTCTAGACGTGTTATGTTCAGTTTTTTAAGTAGGTCTGAAAAGAAGGCTTGAACAGTGAACACCTAATTATATATTAGTAGTTTGGGCCAGACATATTTTAGTTTGGGCTGAAAGAATCTGGACTAACATATATAAATACACTGGACATAGAAGTAGGGGTGAGCAGAAAAACCGAAAAAACCAAAAACCAAAACCAAACCAAACCGAAAATAACCGAACCGAACTAATAATCGAACCGAATTTGCCAAAACTGAATTACGAATTCGGTTTTCGAGTTGGATATGGGTTTGGCAGTCTGAACCGAGAACCGAACCAAAAACCGAATTTATATAAATATATATATTTTTTTACATATTTATATATATAAAAACATCAATACAATAAAAACACTTTTTATTCTTGAAATAATTTTTTTTGCTAAATATCTATGTAGTTTTTTCATATTTTTTTTAAATAAATAGTGTAATTCGGGTTACTCGGGTCAACCCGAAAATCGAACCGAATTCAAATTCGGTTTTCTGTTCGGTTCGGTTGAAATCCAATTCGGTTCGGTTCGGTTCAATTTTCGGGATGACCCAAAAAATTTTGAACCGAACAAACCGAAACGATCAACACCCCTACATAAGAAATGGTGCCCCTCTTTATTTGTGGGCCCTGGGCGACAGCCCAGCATGCCCATGCTCTACACCGGCTAGGGGTGAGCAGAAAAACCGAAATAACCGAGTAAACCGAAAACCGAACCGAACAAAAAAAAACCCGAACCGAACTGAATTTGCCAAAATCGAACCGAACTACAAATTCGGTTTACGGGTTGGATATGGGTTTGGCAGACAGAACCGAAAACCGAACCGAAAACCGAATTTATATAAATATATATTTTTTATATATTCATGTATAAAAAAATACCATTAAAATTTTATCCTAATATAAAAAAACACTTTTTATGCTTGAAATATTTTTTTTTAAATATCTATGTAATTATTATTTTTTTAATTTTGGTTTTCGGTTCGGTTCGGTTTTCGGGTTGACCCCAAAATAATTTTCGGTTTTCGGGTTGACCCCAAAATAAATTTCGGTTTTCGGTTCGGTTCGGTTGAATTCTAGTTCGGTTCGGTTCGGTTATCGAGTTGACCCAAAAAAAGAAATAACCGAACTAACCGAATCGAATTAACCGAATAACCCGATAACCGAACCGATCAACACCCCTAACACCGGCCATAGACATGTGGTACACCAAATGGGTTAAGGAGCCCAATTATGGATTCAAAAATTTTTGGCAGCTAGCGACATGCAAAATGTGTATATGTTTAATAAATTGGCTGGCCCATTAACTAATCACAAATGTCAGCCCATAGCTAAAATTAGATGAAATTATGTTGTATTAATCTTCTATTTAGGGTGTTCGTCGGTTCGGTTTATTTATTTCGGTTAGTTTGATTAACTTTTTTTCTGAGTAAAACCGAAAACCCAATTGAACCGAATTCGAATTGGATATAAGACCGAACCGAATAACTGAAAACCGAACTCCATAACCGAATAACATAATTTTAATAATTTATTCATTTATTCACATAGTTTTTTAGCAAAAAAAAATCAATCTTAAAAAGTGTTATATTTATACTAGGAAAGAGTTTTAATATCTTTTTTATATAAATATATAAAAAATTATATTTTATATACACTAGGTTTTCGGTTTTTTTTTAGAACGGCTTGTTAGTTGTTAGTGGTTCAGGTCCAGCAGTGACATCCAATTGGGCAGTATGCTATACCCTGAACCCGCCTGTACTTCTTCCTATTCCGCCTGAATGGGTAAAAGTCCCGGGTGGGACTCGAACTCGAGACCTCCCCTAGCCAAACATCCCCTCCCCTAGCCAAACATCCCCTCCCCAAGCCCTTAAGAAATCTTGGTGGCCAACTGAGCTAGCCCAGTTGGTTACTAGGTTTTCGGTTTAGATTACGAAAACCATAACCGAACCGAAAACCGAAAACTTAATTCGGTTCGGGTTTGGAAATTCGGCCCAGTTACAAATTTGGTTCAGTAAGTTTCGGTTTGGTTTGGTTCGGTTTCGGTTTCCGATTTATTCGGGTATTACCCCAACAATGAACACCTCTACGTCTAGCCATCTCAACTATGTTCAAACATAGTCCCAAGTACTCTCCAATTTCGTTGTAATTTTTTTAAAACGACCAGTGGTTTGATGGAGGCATAAAGTGATTGTTGTTTGTTTGTTTTAAGGTGATAGACGTTTCGCTACCCAAACAATAATTTTATCGAAGGGTAGAAGACAAAAGAAGTTACAAAATGTGACTAAGAAATCTTTCTTTTTAGACTGAAGTTGTATATTCGATACAATAACAATTTCAACCTTACCCGACGAGTTTAACCAAAAAATGGTGTAAACGAAAAAAGTTCTCATACGCCAATATAAGTAACCTCGAGATGTGGGCATTTTTGGCTCCGAACACTTGCCATGGCTGCGACCACAATCTGGGTGTGGTCGTCTTGCCTATTGAATGACTAGTTTAGTGGACCAAGCTCAATTGTGGGCTTGAGTCCATTAGGGTTAGGGTTGTGATTGCTTAGTAAATAAGCTACATGTTTATTATAAATACACATGTAATCATCTTATGAAAACACACAAAAACACAATCAATAATAAATCTCTATTGTCTTTCATGGTATTAGAGCTCAGGTAAACCCACCATCAAAAATTTCCTATCCTCCGGTCATCGGTTCTTGCCGGTGATCCGGAGGGATCCCCTTATTTTCGCTTTATTGTTTTGTTTAATTAGTTTTTTTATCCAATAAACACTAGCATCCAAAACCCTAGCCGTCATAGCACAAATATTATGTTGATATAGCTATCAAATTTGTTTCATCATCATTACTCTTTGTTTTAGCACAGAGATCATTGTCGTTTTTCAAAATAGTTGGTCAAAATTTGTCGCTCCTACCGAAAGGCCAAGCAAGCCATGACGTTAAAAAAAACCGTCACGCAAAGGAGGAAGCCGCAAGCAACAAACAACTATGCTGCCAAATACAATTATGCTTCCGCTCAAACAAATAACATAGAAGATGAAGAAGAAAAAGAAGAAGAAGGGGCTTTCAACATATGTTCCAATTTGTCCGTTCAAAAATCTCCCGTTCAAATTGCGAGGGAGTATTGAATGACTAGTTTAGTGGACCAAGCTCAATTGTGGGCTTGAGTCTATTAGGGTTAGGGTTGTGATTGCTTAGTAAATAAGCTACATGTTTATTATAAATACACATGTAATCATCTTATGAAAACACACAAAAACACAATCAATAATAAATCTCTATTGTCTTTCATATTAGATGATAGATTATTTGATTGGCTACCTTCCAATATTAGTTGATATATTTTTGGATGATTTGTTAGTCAACATGTATTTTAGGATGATTAGATAATCATAAGTATGATGATTGGATAATCATTATTTGTACATTCATCATTCTTAGTTGTAGTCTAGTTGTCATTGGGCTCAAGCCTTTGTATTTGTATTTATAAATAGTGATGAAATAATATATCGTAACCTACGGGGTTTTCTATCTTCTTTCATGGTATCGAGCTAGGTGTGATTCTCATATCTAATCGGCCGTAATGAGCCGCCATCCTCAATCACCTAACCCCGTCAAATCTCTCAATCTTTATTATCAAATCTTTCTATCTCTATTTTCAAAACCCTAGTTATCGGCCACCATAAGTCGCTACTAAATTTATTAAAAAAAATCTCTCATTTTTCTGTTATCATCACGTACGTTTTTTCTCTTATGCTACTGATCTTGCTCAAACATATATCATATGTTTGATTTAGTTTTGTTATGTTTCTGTCTTATTTAATTTGAGGCATCTTAACATGCGGCTATGACCCAAGGTATCCTCTTTTGTTTCCATCTCATTCTATGCCGTCTTTTCCTAAATCTCTTCATTTTTTTTCGCTTTTCATACTAACAAATCTCAACAACAACAACAAATAAAAGAAAATCAATTTCTTCAAGCTTTCTCAAGCAAATGAATCTCCTTCTGGTTTTATTTGTTTTTCAAAGTCATTCTAATCACAAGTTTTATTTACTTTCCTTCTTAAAAAAAGAAAAAGAAAAGAAAAGATGAAGTTTTGGGTGTTACAGCTTCCTACGCAAGTACAAGATTACAACAACAATCAATAAATCAAGTTTCTCAAAAGAAAGAAGATTTATCGCCTCTTGCAAGTTTAACTCTAGTTAGATCGTTCGAAGACCTCCCGCTCCAACAACGAAGGAGTATTAGATGAAAATTATTTACTGGCGCTACCTTCCAATATTAAGTTGAATATATTTTTGGAGGATTTGTTAGTCAAAATGCTATTAGGATTGATTAGATAACATAAGTAGATGATTTGGATAATCAATTATATGTACAATCATCATTCATTAGTGTAGTCAAGCTGTCATTGGATCAAGCTTGTTATTTGTATTTATAAATAGCGATGAAATAATATATCGTAACCTACGGGGTTTTCTATCTTCTTTCATTGCCAAGATGAGAGGCTCAGTAAAATGCTGCGAAACACCCGCCATGGCTGCAACCACAATGTGATTATGGTTTCCCCGCCAAGATACGGGATACAGCAAAACTACGCTTACAAAATATATAAAAGCGACATCTTTATCCGAAACCCATAATAGAACAACAACAAAATTGCAATAAGAAATACTCACGCGTGAAAACGAAGAAATGCAAAAAAAATCAGGCTTTTCAACCAATCCTTTCACTAACAGCAATTGAGAACATATCAACTACTAAACCTTAAGTTAATTGTGCTCGTGGAGGTTGTTGAGGCGAATGATTCTTGCACTCAACCATCCTTCCACTTTCTGCAACAATATAACAGTATTTCTTATAACACTACTTTGGGATTAAGTCAATAAATAGGCCAAGAATATTGGCTATGACAGTTAGCCTAGCAGGAGAAGAAAATAGGGCATAGTCATTTTATGAAAAATGTAAGTATTGTTATGGGTTTCTATAAATATGTTTTGGGCACCCAAAGCAACATTTTTCTACCTTGAAACAACAACCATTCAACGCCTTATGTATAACAGGGTAGTCGGTCATTTTATGAGGCTCGGATTTTTAAACAATCGAATAAAGAGGATCGGTCCGACATGGCTGCAAAAATTAATAATTGCCTCGCCAGGGTACGGCCAATCGTATGTTTGCTCAAATTCGCTCAAACAGATTCAAATTCTATCATCATAGCCTTTTCATTACCCTATTGTACATTGCGCGTAGAACAGGAATAGGTGGAAAATCTGTTATAACATCATTTTGGACCTGAACGAATTAACATGCCAAGAATGTGAGTCCAAAAAAGAATCCTGAACACAACACATCCAAATCGCATTGTTTCGATCGCTAAATGTAAGGATCAGGTCTGCAAATATAGAACCAAAAGCAAACACCATTTTTGGCTGCAACCGTAACCCAGGTCAAGTTACCTTGCCAAGATATCGCCATTGTTGGCTGCAACAATAACCTGAGGAAAACTACCCTGGCAAAATACTGGCATCGGGACATAATGGAAACAAAACACATAAACACGGATATTCTTCATAGTTGGCTTAACAAATAAACAATACCCTGGGTGCGCTTGTGGAGGTTTTCGCTTGCTACCATCCTTCCACTTTCCGCGTTATCTCAACCAATTAAAACACAGCTTATACCACACCCTGGGTGCGCCTGTGGAGGTTACAGAGGCGAGTCACTGTCGCTTTCTACCATCCTTCCACTTTGCGCATTATCTCAACCAATTAAAACGCAGGGTGCCACTTTTCGCGTTGTCTAAACCAACTATCCCTGTAACAAAAACCCCAAAATCAAAACTCCTAATTTTTTAGACAGATTATTCATGCAACAATCAAAAACCCAAAGCATAAACCCAAAACCAATCCACATAATTAATGGTTATATATATAAACTATCCCTCTTAAGCAATTCATCAAACACTTACAGTGCAATATATACTAACCCAACAATTACATGACACTAAAACCAACCCACTTAATATTTCACACTCTAGACATCTTCTTAATCTCGAGAAAGCCAAAAATACCCAATTGTTAAAAAAGAAAAAAAAGTGTATTAAAGAGGTTTTGAACAAATGGGTATTGGTTATCCAAATTTCTCAGTGTTCTAGTTTTTTAATAAAAGAATTTGTTAAAAATTCAACACAAAAATAGGAACTTAAATCACATACCTGCAACAGCATCACCACCAAAGAGTTCAAAGCAACAATATCCAATAACCCCTAATTCGTTGGAAACGGATCGAGTAAAAACGCGAGAACCAAAAACCACCAAACAATCAAACCCTGTATGTGGGTGTGATCTGGGAAGATCAATGGATCAATCTTCCATATCTCTCTAGAAGAGAATCCTTATACGGGAAGGTAGCACACTCAGGCCAATTATCTTGGGCTGGAACCGTGGATTAGGCTGACAAAGGTGGGCAAGGCCATGAACAGTTCATAAAATGAACAGTAAAAATGAACAGTGTTTATGTGAGAGGAGCACACGACGTCGTTTCACACTTTGTATAAGTATATATAAATGATCAAAAGTAGCTAGCTAACTGTAATTGTTCACTTCTACAGTAGTCAACCAAAATAAAAATTAAACCAAACGGTGTGTAACCTCCAGGACGTCCTTGATACGGGAATATAGACTATAATCGTAAACTTCACTTATAGTTCTTGGGAAACGCCAATGACATTTATGATATTTTTCATACTATGCTGCACGATCAGGAACTTGACGTTGCATGGCCTGCTAGTAATGGTCTACAAATTTCAATTATCTATTTGTGAAATGGCCACGAAGTTGTGATTGGAATAAATACATGTGGGGGCACGCTGCACTATTGCATATTATTGACACGCAGGGCATCTTTTTTAATAGTATAGTAGTAAACCTACCCCTAAACAGGAGTTTAGTATTTTTTTTTTCAGTTGAACCCCAACGTCGTGGAGGATCACCACCACGTGGCAAGCAAATTTAGTCTTCGACCTCCGGGGCGTCCAAGATATGGGAATAGACCATCATCAACCTTCAGTTATAGTTCTTAAGTATCACCCAGTGATTACCAAATGGATCATCCATGGACTGCTTTAGTTTTAGCCGAAGATGATCTTTACACTCTTCCTTCACTTATATGTGCACTATGTTGTTATGTACTCACACATACTTGAGCAATGAGCATCCAATAGTATTACTTGACATTTGGACGATAAGCATACAATAACTAAGTCTTGGTGTCGATTATTTCCCTTTCCCCACGGCTTGTATACTGTTTCCATGTAAATCCAGACTAATTAGGTGCCTTAGATTTTATAAAAAGAAAATTTTATAGCAATAATATATGAGAACTCTT
Organism: Tanacetum coccineum; assembly: GCA_026074375.1. Classification (NCBI taxonomy): domain Eukaryota; kingdom Viridiplantae; phylum Streptophyta; class Magnoliopsida; order Asterales; family Asteraceae; genus Tanacetum; species Tanacetum coccineum. Next base: position 77,006 of record BQNB010000238.1, read on the forward strand.
TTTTGTTCTATGGCTAACATCCGAAAGGACTAACGTTTCATTTACTTTCGTTTGAATACTTAAAACGACATTATTTTCCACCAAGTCAAGCAAACAAGTCTTTTTTTTTTTGGAACGGCGATTTTATTAGAAACAAAAACTAGCAAGGAGCTAGATTACAAAACAATAATATAGGGGAAAAAGTTATTTTCAATTCTACCAACAAGAGTTAACCCAAAGTCATGTCCCCCACACAACCTGGACCACGAGAAGTTATTGGAAAACAAAAAGTTGTAACCAAAATATAACTAAATCAAAGTTCCATTATTTACGCCCTCCACTTGTTAAAATTAAATTTAGTTTGGAAAACAAGAAAGTGAAAAAAAAATATCTTTTCGTTTTCTAACCCCAAAAACCCCCTCTATCATTGTTTAACTGATTAAAGATCTTTTATATAGCGGGTATAATAAATAAAATGTAGGTGTATAAATAGTATGCATGAAAAAGAACGAATACTTGTAATAATGAGAATTAAATATTAAAATACCGCTAATGAACTTTCCTTAATAATTACTTCCCTCAGTTCCAAAATAAGTGTCAATGATTCACTTTGACCAGTACTTATGTATAATTGTGTTATATGATAATGATGCAAGATATATAGGTGACATTGCGGTCTTTAAGTATTATGTTAATTGGCAATAATTTTATCAAGTTATTATGTATAACATGAAAAAAATATTTAAGGTCAAAGTTGAACCAATTTGATTCTGAAAAGTCAAACTAGATACTTATTTTGGGACGGAAGGAATATAATATTATAACCGTACGGTGTATCTATATCTTTTATTAGATTGTTTTCATGAAGACAATAATTGTTAATTGTTACTCTTTGTTTTGTAAACAAGCAAAAGAACCCGCGCGTTGCGGCGGGGCTAATTTTTTCCCGAATAATTTTTTTTACGTTTCGGGGTTTTTTTTTTGGCGATGCGTTATGGCGGGGCTAATTTTTAATATTTTCTTTTTTTGTATGATTCGGGGAAAAAATTGCGTTGGGACGGGCTAATTTTTTCCCGAATATTTTCTTTTTTTTGGGACGGTTTTGTAAATTTTTTTACGGGAATTTTTGTGTAAGAAAATCGTAAATAGTTAAAAGGTGAGGGTCCGTTTTGTATTTTTTTTACTTTGGGCCAGATTTTAGGCTATTTTTTTGTTTTTTTTTTTGGCTAATTTTTTCCCGGATATTTCCTTTTTTTGTACGATTCGGGAAAAAAAAATTTGCGTTGGGACGGGTTAATTTTTTCCCGAATATTTTCTTTTTTTGGGACGGTTCGATATCTTTTTATTTGGGCCGATGAATGTAAAAAAGACCCCCCGTTGGAACAACAAAATTGACGTGTTTTTTTTTATTAATTTTGTTAAGGGATTTTTTAGTGTAAAAAAACTTGTTATAGTTAAAAGTTGAGGGACCGTTTTGTATTTTTTTTTTACTTTGGGCCAGATTTCAGGCTAATTTTGGGCTAGTTTTTTTTTTTTACTTTGGGCCAGATTTTGGGCCACATTTTATGCGAATTTTAGGCTAGTTTGTCGACAAATGTGTATATTAGTAATAATTTTTTTTATATGGCTTATGTGTTGGGCCTCATGTTTAAAGTGTTGTTTTTTTTTGCTATATGGTTTTTTTTTAATATAATGGGTTGTACGTTTGTGACCATATAGATTATTTTAAAAGGTTATCTAGGTTTCGAAGATGTTTCGCGTGTATGTGTTTTATCTGAATATTCGGACACTTTTGTAATATTTTTTTCTCTCCTACTTTGTGCATAACAAAAATTTATTTTTCTTTTTAATAAATATTTAAAAAAAAAAAAATACTTATATCAGGATGCTGGCCCAAAATGAGAGCTCGTTACTGTAGCAGGTGACCCACTGTCAAAACGACAGTGGATTAGTCGGTTAATGTGTATATTTATAATATAATAAGGTGTTGTTTTCGATTATTTCATAAAAACAATAAAGGAGTTAGCTACTGTAAAAACTGGAAAATAATCTTGCATACATATCAATAAGTGTATAGTTCAAGTCCATTTTAGTTTGTTATAGGCCTTCTATCTATCTATCTATATCTTTAATAAATCAAAACATTTTTTAATTCCATCTATATCTTTTATGACGTCATATTGCTTCGTGGCTAAATTCCAAAGCATTTGAAGTTTCAACTTTTTCTTAATTTACATCAATCACCCTTGAATTTATTAAAAGTATCAAATTCATCTTTCAACAAAATATGTTTTATACGAAACATAATATGTTCAACTTTCATAAATGACCCTTTATATGTAGGGGAATATTAGGGGGGTCAAAAAAACCGTGAAACCGACGAACCGAGCCGAACACGCTCAATCCGATAACCGAAAAAACCGAAAACGCAAGAAACCGAAACCGAAAAAAACGAAACGAAAAAACCCGCTAGAATGGTTTGGTTTCGGTTTTTTTACATTTTAGATATCAGCGGTTAAACCAACCGTACACCTGCATATTATACTGATTATTTTCTATTAATATTCAAATATTGGTACAAGTATTAACGATTATTGCTATACTAGTATTGTTTAACGACTTTTTCGCTCGTAAAGTAGCATTTGTAAATTTCTATGTGTGAAAATTGATTAATGTGTTCGTAATCTATATCGTCGAGTATATATTTTTTGTATATTATTTATATATGAATATTTGAATGCACTTATTGTACGAAATACTTTAGTTTTATATGATTTTATTTTCAACGTCATTTAAATTTTTCTATTAACAATACATTTGATGTTCTAGTCTTGTTATCTTTTTATACGGTTAACTCTATTAAACGTTCAAAAACGGTTTACAGTGACCCGAACCGCGGGTAAAACGCTTCCTTTCGGGTACCCGCATTGTCCGCTTCCCGAATAGTTCAGTTCGGCGTACGGATAGTAAAATTATTACCCGCCCCTCGACGGTTAGTTTAATATTCCAACTAACCGAACCGAACACGCCCCGTGAACACACCTAGGTAATATTTAGATGTCTATTAATGTACTAAAGCTAGTGGTTTAATTATTGACAATTGGATATCAAGTTTGAAATACTAGCATAAATAGTTTTAAAAATATTTTTTAATTTGGTATCATGGTTTTTAGATTTTTTTTTCCAATAAGTTGCTTTGTATATGTTAATCATTTTTTGCATTCATTCAATTTTGATAGATTTATTATTTTTTGATACGTTTGTTATAATCTTTTTAAATCATGTTGTGGTTTGCACATATGTTCACATCTAAATTATGTGTGATATTTTGTGATATAAAAATATTGCGTTATTTCTGTTAAAAATTGTCGTTTTAGAAAAAATTTTAAGAATGATAGGGATGCATTATAGATTTGATTAATTTAATGACCTATAAAACTGTTTGTTTATGTTTTATTTGTTTGTTATATACGAGTCTTTCGGCTCCAACTAATCAAGATGTTGACGTCTATATTTAAGCATGAATTTAACCACAATTTAGATCTCCCTATTAATCCATTAACAATCCTTAATTTATAGTATAAATGACATTTAGTATTTTATTCATTGTTATACCCTCATTGATCGTTCACATTTTTGGTATATGCTTTTCAATAATCAATAGGATGAATTTTAGTCGAACTATGAGAAATCTCTCAATAGTTACTAATATCTTTAAAAAGTGTATGAGACGAGTCTTCGACACATAATCAATTAGTTTGTGAGCATTTCATAAGTGCTACTACTCTCAAGCATTTTTGTGACCTATGGTTTCTTTATGACAACCCACGAATTACGACTTAATACTTCTAGTTGTGCACAAGGTATGTTACGATTTGATATTTCAAGTTTCTTTATGACAACCCATGAATTGTGCAAGTCTAATATCAAAATCAAGAAAACACAATTTTAAAATTTATGAGGACTTTTTTTCTTGTTGATATAGGTTCGATATCATATTTTTTTGCAAACCCACGAAATCGTGAGTCTATAATATAGTCTTTTTATAATTAGATAAGACATAAGTCACCACTAGATTGATCGATTGAGTGGCAACGAGAGTCTATCTAAAAATGTATCTAAGTTGATATTTTTCGAGTTTTATGTAGCTATTTTTTTCTTTCTACTATTGTGCCACAAAATTTATCAATTTAAAATTTTGAGCTTGATAAGGCGAAACTGGAAACTTATAATGGACGAAAGCATTATCTGCTATAATATATTAATATGCCACCTAAAAAGTTTAAAAAATAGAAACATAAACGAATTACATACTGTTTTTAAAGGGTTTTGCTTAACACATGCCCACTGGGCACGTGCTAGAGTGTATCAAATGAATTCATTGTTGTTCTCATAGTAGTCATTGCCACTGTCTTAAGTTTAATGTAGCTAATTTGCAATTCAAAACCTCTTGCATAATAGAAGCTTTTTTTTTTTTTTGAACGGCGGCATTATAATAGAAGCAAGCTAGCAATAGCTAGCAAAGAAAACAATTACATATGAGTATCAATAGGATTTCTAAGCCAATCTATCCATCTAAATCTAAACTTAGGGTTTCTAGATGAAATCCACAAGAAAGATTGATGGACTACGGAGTCCCAAATATTCGCCTTTTTCGGCTTAGAAGAAGAAAAAATCCAAGCATTGCGAAAGTTCCAGAGAGACCAAAACATAGTTGAGGCGATCCCTTCAAGGACAAGTCTAGCATGTTTCGGCAACCGAGCAGAGTCCAACCAAGAGAACCAATCCGCAATATTAGCAAACCCCGGAAAATCCAACTGACACCACCTAGCCAAGAGACCCCAAAGAGCTTGGACCGTATTACACGAAAAGAATAAATGGTCTGCGGTCTCCACCTGATCAGAACAAACGGGGCAAAGAAGAGAAGGAACGTCGATACCTTTTTTATCCAAGTTCGTAAGAGTAGGAAGTTTGTCAAGACACATTCTCCAGACCAGGACATTAGCTTTGATGGGAATGAGACGCGACCATCTCGTGGGAGTATGGCTGCCAAAAAGATAGTGGTCATCAATATGCGATCTGGTGGAGGAAACAGTAAAACCTGAAGCATCTAAATCCCATTTCCATTTATCGATAGAGCTAGTGAGGGGCACCTGACGAATAGTTTCCATCATGTCTTGAAACTGACTAGACTCGGCACCACTACGCGGAATCCTCCTGAGAACACTAGACCAATCTTCGATGGGTAAACGATGAGACACCAAACAAGATTTGTTCGCGTCCAGAGCATAAACTCGAGGGAAGAGGTCTTTGAGAGGACACACGCCACACCAAGAATCGGTCCAAAATCTAGTAGAGTTACCATTCCCAACTGTACGAGAGCAAAAGGCGAGAAGGTCAATACCCTTCGCCTGTAACTTGAAGATGTGCTGGACAATGCTAATCCATGGGCTGGAAGACGAAATCCCAAGTCTGCTAGGCCCAATGGCACCATCAACCCCATGAATACTCTTGATCACCTGAACCCATAGGCTGTTAGGGCAAGTCCTAAATCGCCACACCCACTTGAAGAGAAGAGCAGCATTAAGGGCGAAGATGCTTCCGATACCAAGGCCGCCCATGGCTTTGCTAGCCAAACAAGTTTCCCATTTAACCCACGTAATCTTTTTATCATGAAGATTGCCTCCTAGGAAGAATCGGTTGCGCATGGACTCGAGACGTTTCATAATAGTACTAGGCATTTTATATAACGACATGAAATATGTTGGAACATTACCTAGAACTGCCTTGATGAGGGAAAGACGACCTCCGACCGATAACAGGTTAGCGTTCCATTGAGATAGTTTAGATTCGAATTTGTGAATAATTTGGTTCCAATACTCACATCGGCCCATGTTGCATCCCACTGGCACCCCTAGATACATCATAGGCAATTTAACCGCGCCACACCCTAGCACAAGGGCCATATTATACACGTCATTATGATCAACATTAATACCGGAGATCTTACTTTTGTGCACGTTAATCTTCAAACCAGACATAAGGTAGAAGCAGGTCAGTAGAGATTTAAAATAGTTTATTGGAGTTTGTTGGTTGTCGGTGAAGATTAGACAATGGGATTACTCGCCAATAGTAGTGTTATACAGTAACGTTAATATGTGTGTAATTTTTTTTATACATATATACGTGTGTTGAGTAAGTGAGAGAAAAAGAAAGTTATTGATAGTTGGCTCACTTGGTGCTACTCACTTCCAAAAAAAAATTATAGGCCCATTAAAGAGATTTTATTAATAATGGGTTATGAGTTTGAGTTTCGGTTTGTGCTCGTTACTGTTGGTGCCTCGCTGGCCAGGAGAGTTATCTGAAGCTATTTTTTTTGAACGACTGATAATTTATTAAAAAAGAAAGAGTCTAACAAGAAGCTAGAAACTTAAAGTACAAGAGAATACAATATAAATGAAAAATAAACAACATCCCGGGACTTTAACTGCGAAGGAATCAAAAGGGATGAAAAAACTTTTGAGACAGAGGCCGAAAAATCGGTTTTCACTCTTACAAAAGAAAAACCCCCCACCACGGAGGCCGAGCCACCGGTTTTCACTCTGGGATGGATTTTGATGAGACCCCAAACTAGCCCTGAGAGAGTGGTCGAACCAAAGAAACAAACCACTCGGAATCCTATCCATTGTGCGGACACGCGATAAAGAGAGGAGATTTAAGCCAATCCGTCCAAGAAAAGTTCATTTTTCCTCTATTATTAAGCCATGAAAAAGAAGAAGAACGAACATTGTCGAATATGTCACTTTTCCTTACGGCATGAGAGTTGAAAGTAACACAATTCCGAAATCTCCATAACCACCAAAGAACCGAAGCAGAAATGACATAGAACCTGTGCTTAATGTCCTTAGAGACGTTCCAAGAAGAATAGCGGGTTTGATGCTCTTCATAAGAAGTAACATGAGGAAGAGAAATCTCACACCAATTATTTACAAGCCTCCAAACTTCCATAGCCGTGTTGCATTAAAAAAAGATGTGATTTTCAGATTCGACATAAGCATTACAAGAGGGACAAGATATAGCCATAATATCCATACCTCGGGAAGAAAGGTTGAGTCTGTGAGGTACACGATCTAAAGACATTCTCCACAAAAAGATATTAACTTTTCGAGGTAGCACTTTGTCCCAAGTAGTTTGAAGATCAAGCGAGGGGAGAGTCTTAGATCAATGATTTGCCGAGCCTCTTTGACAGTGTAAACACCATTAGAACCAAGGGACCAATAGTAAGTGTCTTCAGCAACCTCGATGTTAACATCGCCAATTTCATTCAACATATCACGAAAGTTAGCAAAATTACGAGAGCCAAGATTGGTTATAGACCAATTCCAATTCCAGTTTCCATTGTCGATTTTGTCTTTAATGAGGTAATTTTTGTTGATGTCCAGACGATAAAGTCTATTATATCTAGAACAAAGGGGGGTCTCACCCAGCCAGATGTCTTTCCAAAATCGAATTCGGGATCCGCAACCTGCTTTAAATTTAAAAGAATTAGAAGGGATAATACCTCTTGAATGTCAGAAATTTGACGAACCAACAATATTTGCCCAAGTACCCTTGAATTTACAACCATAAGAGTCGAAGCCACCTTCTTGACCATGAAACGCTTTAATAACCTTAACCTATAAAGAATTTGGGGTGAGGAGCATCCTCCAACGCCATTTTTGAAGTAAAGCAAGGTTAAAAGCTTTTAGACTGCCGATATTTAAACCACCTTTATCTAAGGAAGCAATGGTATTAGACCACTTGACCCATGCCATTTTCTTGGTATCTTTGTTACCACCCAAAAGAAATTAGACCGAATTCTTTCTAAGTCATGTAGAACCGTTTGCGGAGCTCTGTAAATAGAGAAATAGTATATACCAAGGCTCCCTAGCACCGATTTGATAAGAGTCAATCGCCCTCCAAAGGATAAAAGGTTAGCTTTCCAAGATGATAGTCTGGATTGAAAACGATCAATAACCATCTTCCAACTAGCGATAGAATTCATGTTAGATCCAATAGGGAGACCAAGGTAAGTGAATGGGAGATCCCCTGAGATACAACCCACATTGTGAGCCATACTAGAAACATCTTCATCATTTACTCCAATACCATAAATATTAGACTTGTGAATGTTGATTTTGAGACCCGAAGCAAGGTAGAAGATGTGAAAAACCCGAATAATGTTCTTCAACTCTCTAGCATTCCATTCAGAAGTAATAATGACATCATCTGCATAAAAAAGGTGGGAAATGTTAATGTTAGAATTATTAAGAGTAACACCACTTATCAAACCTTTAGTCACAGCATCGGCAAGAGCATTGTGAAGGCCTTCCATAATCAAAATGAAGAGAAAAGGAGATAAAGGGTCTCCTTGTCTTAGGGCCCTATTAATGGAGAACTTCGAGGTGGGGCTTCCATTAACAAGGATCGAAGCTCTTGAAGAAACAAGGCAAGCTTTAATCCATGAACACCATTTTTGACCAAACCAAGCTGGACTAAGATGTGATCCAAGAATTTCCAACTTATAGAGTCGAAAGCTTTTTCGAAGTCCACTTTGAAAATAAGAAGCTTCTTTTTCCATATTTTGTACCATTCTATAATCTCGGTAAGAATTAAAGGACCATCAAGAATTTGACGGCCAGCAATAAACGCCGATTGCTCCTTACTAATGATCTTGTCAATCAGTTTAGCCAAACGCTTTGCTAGAATTTTAGCAATAATCTTGTAGTGAATGCCTATTAGAGAAATAGGACAGAAATCCGTGATGCATGTGGGATTATTGACCTTAGGAATTAGCGTGAAAAAAGAGGAATTAGCACCATGAGGCATAGTACTATAGGTGAAAAAGTAGTCAACAAACTCGTGAAGGTCTTTGTGAATAGTTCCCTGTAATTTCTTCACAAAAGCAAAAGTATAGCCATCAGGACCCGGGGCTTTGCTACTACCACAATCCCATATAGCCTCATTGATTTCATCAAGATTTACCCGTCGTTCAAGATTATCCCGGTCTCTGTTATCAAGAGTAAAAGATTAAGGTAAGTTAGGGAAAACAACCTGATCGTCATGAGCTTGGAATTTGACTTTATAGAATTGAAGGAAAGCGTCTTTAATCAACTTAGGATCCGTAATCCACGTGCCATCCATCATTAAACCATTGATCATCTGATTACGCCTTTTTTGATTGATCAATCCGTGGAAAAACTTAGAATTTTCATCACCTTTAACATCCCATTTGATATGAGCTTTTTGAAGTAAGTCCATAGAATCAAGCGAATCCAGCTTTTCAATTTCATAGATGATGTTAATCCGGTTCTCTTTGTCAGCTTGAGAAACTGAACCATCATCAATTTTCTTCTCCATGGAGCTTAATTCTTCCAACGCAATAACATTCATATTACTCTTCCTAGTCTTGTTGATACTGCTCCATTGTTTGATCTTAGCCTTGAGACGGCGAAATTTATCGTGGCATTTGAGATTCACATCGATCATGTTCCATTCTTATTTTACAAAGTCATCAAAACCATCTCTCGAAAGCTATGAGTTATAAAATTTAAACGGGGGAGGGCCAAAATCTATTTTCTCAACTTGGAGAAGAATTGGGTTGTGATCCGACCATAATATATCCAAAGCAGTGATACGGATGTCAGGGAGCATATTGGTCGCATCTTCAGAGAGGAGAAAATGGTCTAGTTTGCTGAGCTTAGTACCCGCTTTATTCATCCAAGTAAAGGAACGCCCCCCAATGGGGAGGTTAATCAAACCTGTGGACTCAATAAAAGCATTGAAATGGTTAGCTTCAATACTATTAAAGGAAGAACCATACATTTCTTGTTCGTTTCTGACTACATTCATATCTTCGAAGAAGATGTATGAGCCATTGTTGTGATGCATGAAGTCTTTGAGCCTATTCCATAAAGAATATTTAGCGGTTTGATCTTGAGGGGCATAGATGTTCACCATATAGCAAGAACCCACGGAATTTTTCTATTTTCCTTTGACAATAATGAAGGAGTCATCGCACCATATAGAATCCTTTGTGAATGAGTAAGGATCCCAAACCGAGAGAATACCTCCAGAGCGACCACGAGACATACTACAAGCATAGTCAAAAGCAAAATTACCCCACATGGTTTTGAGTCTAAAAATCTCGAGGCGAATCATTTTTTATTCTTGGACCCCGAGGAAGTGGACTTTATGTTTATGACAAAGATCTTTGATCCACGGAAGTTTCCTTCTTTTCCCCGTACCGCAACTATTTATTGACAAGATATTCATTTATCAACCAAGTGAATCCCGATTCCATTGATCATTTTGTTTAAAGTTTTTTTGCAACCTCTAACGTCATACCCAAGAGCAGTGCCCACTTCAATGATTTGATTGAGTTCATTTATAAGTGAAACTCCTTTTATGTCGCTTTTCCTGTGACTTGCAGATGATGTAGAGAATTTGCTATTTGATGACGAACTCTTTTTCATGAACTCAAATCCAGGTGGTCGGCTTAAATTCGAATTTGTGGTCTTGATGTCTTCTTTCAACTCTTTGTTAGGGGAAGCAATTGATTCATCTCTTTCACCATCTTTATTTTCCCCTTCCAAATCCGGCTCAACATCTAGATCCTGGTCGTCAATTTTGTTGAGATTAGATTGGATTATTCCAATGTCATCGACTTGTTGATCATCAATGGATTCGGATACATGATCCACATCCTTATACTCATGATTGAATGCTAAATCAGTGTAATCATCTTATAATTTTGTACTCCATGAACCAATTTCTTGAACAGATGCCTCAAATATCTCATTATTTATATCTACTTGAATAATTTCCTATATGAGTTGATGAGATTTGGTAGATATGCAAATTCTACCCGAGCTCAATGCGGTGGATTCTTCCTTCTCAAAGAACTAGAATTTCGCAAAGCTACTTGATATCTTTTTGTATGCATTAGATCCCCAAGCACATAGAGGCAATCCACTCACTTCTATCCAAAGAATGCGTTCGTCTACTTTGAAGTTAGACGTAGGAGCCCTTTTAAATGAGTACAATCTTTTAAGGCTTTCATTCTCTTGGAATTTAAAACAAGCCGAAGTAGTGGGGAATTGTATCCAAATCCAATAACCACCAGCATGGTGGATGTTAAGGTCTAAGAAACCTTCATTCCTACAAATGACATAGATGTTTTCCATGGATTCAATTTCTTTCATTTTCACAAGGAGTATAGAATCCGTGTTTACCACGTTGATGGTGTCTTGGTCCGTTAGAGAGATGATGCGCTTTTGTATGTGTTGTGTTTGGTTGGAGGTATTTTTAGGCATGAATTTTAGTGTCGAAGAGTAAGAAGGTTTTGGTTGGGAAGGTGCATGATTTTTGGTGGTGTGTCTTAGAACATGGTATTGGTTGTCGATACTAGTAATAGGTTTTGAGGGCTTTGGTGGTTGTTTCGTATGATTTGATTGTTGGTTGGTGGCAATTGTAATGAAGAGATGATAACTACCGATCCAAATATTAGACAAAGTTTTGACAAACACGTTAGCATCTTTTATACCAAGAAATTCTTTGTGCAAATCGACAACTTTTTGTGAATAACTTTTAGCCTCCGTGTGAACGAGCGTTTTCGTCAACCCAAAGATGTGTAGTCTAAAATCTAATCTATTTATACATGTGCAAGTGTGCCAGCAATCGAAATCGTTCAAAACGAGTCTAACATGTCATCACAATTCACAAATATCATCGCGATCATTGTCTTTACTAAAGAAAGCATCCTCATAGTTATAATTTAACCAAACGTTTAGCGAATATTTCATGGAAATGCGATAAAATGTTTGTTTATGTGCATTTATTTATTAATTGAACGAATACAAACAATATTTTTTATCCATTTAGTTAAATGAACATATATGAACAAGAGTCTCGTTCTTTCATTCATGATCGTGAACGTCAGATTATGCATTCGTTAATGTTTGTTTACATTCGTTTATTGTCGTATATCGTATAGTATTATTATATACTTTAAAATTTGGTATACTCCAAAAGATGAGCACAAATAAAACAAAATATTTTGTATATTTTTAACTTGTCTTAATAAATTTATTTATGTTTTTTCGTTTACGTTCATTTAATCAATTCTCTTAATGAATGAATATAAACGAAAATGAACAACTTCATTTCTTAATGAACGAACATAAACGAGAAAATTCGTCTGTTTAGGCGTTGGTGTCCGTTCATTTGTCTGGTTAAAAGTAAACGTACGAATATAAATAAAGCTTCATTCCTATTCGTTAACTACCGGTTAAACAATGTGCATCGTAGCCAAAAAAGGTCGACTTATCTGAATAAGGATCATTCTACATTTAGAGTTAAGATCAATGTAGATAATAAATTCTCTAAAGATTCAATTAACAAATCCTAGTCATTCATTTTTTCATCAAAGCAAAAAAAAATCATTTTCACCCTTTTCTTTAAAAATGAAATATTGCAAACGGCAAATTGTTAAGCGAAAAAAATACACCATCACGACGATAATTTTTTAATCTATCAATAGACGACACTTTAATATACTTTCAACATACTTGTTTCGATTTTTATTTTTATTTGTTTTTTTTTTAAAATTTGTGACTGGAAAATTCAAATGCAATTTGGTTTTTTTAACATTTACAAAAAACGCGAAAAAAGTTCGTCGGAAGTACATAGAGATGTCCCTCTATAGAAAGATGATTTAATTATTGTCGCAATTATATACTTCGTTTTACGTAACGATTAACAGTTCGTGGAATTTTTTTTTTAAAACGATGAAAGCGGTTTATTGTAGGGTAATGAAAAAACAAAAAGACAAGATTACTACGGTAGATTGAACTTTTCTCTCTCAATTTGACCGGATTGCTTTTTTGGGTAATAGTATTGGTATTTTTTGGCCCGCTAAAAAATACAAAAACTACACAATATTCTCTCTTGGACCATCTGTTCAGTAAACAAACACAGTTTTTATTAGTTTCTACTATGTATTTTTTGTTAGTTTAATGTTTTTGACTAGTCAAAGCAAAGCTGTCAAACTTTATATTTTTTGTTACGTATTTTACGTTTCACAGTTTTATAATATAAAATAAAATTATAAAAAAAATACAAAAATTAAAAAAAATACAAATGGTGTTTTAAAAAAATCTTTATAACCTATCCTTTGTTTTTTATGTGTGAACACACACCATCGGTTCATACACATATCACTGTATCATTCAATCATATCCATATTAGTTTTTTTTTAACGGCAAAACTTTTATTAGAAAACTAGCAAGAGGCTAGAAGGATTACATACTAATACACATGGGGCTTTTAAGCCAAGAAATTCAGTTTAACCGAGACTTAAACCTGCTATTCATCCATAAAAAAGACATTTGGACCACATCATCAAATAATGAATCCGGTTTAGAAGTGGGATCGCTGAAAAGAAGGCGGTTTCTGAACTTCCAAACAAGCCACCACATCACGTAACAATATCCTTCAAGAAAAACCTTCAAGAGTTTAGGAAGGCGAATACTAGACAGCCAAGATATCCACTCGTAATAAGAGTGAAAGCTAGAAACGTCTAGCTCCCACCAAGTCAGAAGATGGCGCCACACTTTTCGAACCAGCGAGTAAGAAAAGAAAATATGATCGGAGTTTTCTACTGCTCGGTTGCAAAGAGGACATAGAATAGACGGAATGTCAATTCCACGAAGAGACATGTTACATCTTGTAGGCAAAGCATCCAAACAAACCTTCCAGGCGAACACATTTATTTTTATGGGAAGAATCCTTATCCAACGAGTCGCAGCATCTGCTTTAGGGAGAAGAAGATCATCAATGTAGGCGCGCGAAGATTTGACAGAAAACAAACCAGAGCCTTCTAAACTCCAACTCCAACGATCCTCAATGTTTGAGAGGACAAGACCACGAACTGATTGGCAAAGCAAATTAAAGGATTCTTGTTCTATTCCCCCTCTTGGAGGACGGCGAAAAGAGAGATAAAGAGAAGAGAGCCCAAGTTTATCAGCCACACTAATGGATTTGCTCTCTTCAAGAGCATACAGCCTCGGAAATTTTTCTTTAAAAGGAATACTACCAATCCAAGAATCAGCCCAAAAAGAAGTGTTAACCCCATTACCAATTTTTTTTCGAATAAATTGTTTTTTTTTTGAACGGCAAAACTTTTATTAGAAAACTAGCAAGAGGCTAGAAGGATTACATACTAATACACATGGGGCTTTTAAGCCAAGAAATCCAGTTTAACCGAGACTTAGACCTGCTATTCATCCATAAAAAAGACATTTGGACCACATCATCAAATAAGGAATCCGGTTTAGAAGTGGGATCGCTGAAAAGAAGGCGGTTTCTGAACTTCCAAACAAGCCACCACATCACGTAACAAGATCCTTCAAGAAAAACCTTCAAGAGTTTAGGAAGGCGAATACTAGACAGCCAAGATATCCACTCGTTATAAGAGTGAAAGCTAGAAACGTCTAGCTCCCACCAAGTCAGAAGACGGCGCCACACTTTTCGAACCATCGAGCAAGAAAAGAAAATATGATCGGAGTTTTCTACTGCTCGGTTGCAAAGAGGACATAGAATAGACGGAATGTCAATTCCACGAAGAGACATGTTACATCTTGTAGGCAAAGCATCCAAACAAACCTTCCAGGCGAACACATTTATTTTTATGGGAAGAATCCTTATCCAACGAGTCGCAGCATCTGCTTTAGGGAGAAGAAGATCATCAATGTAGGCGCGCGAAGATTTGACAGAAAACAAACCAGAGCCTTCTAAACTCCAACTCCAACGATCCTCAATGTTTGAGAGGACAAGACCACGAACTGATTGGCAAAGCAAATTAAAGGATTCTTGTTCTATTCCCCCTCTTGGAGGACGGCGAAAAGAGAGATAAAGAGAAGAGAGCCCAAGTTTATCAGCCACACTAATGGATTTGCTCTCTTCAAGAGCATACAGCCTCGGAAATTTTTCTTTAAAAGGAATACTACCAATCCAAGAATCAGCCCAAAAAGAAGTGTTAACCCCATTACCAATTTTTTTTCGAATAAATTGGAGAAAATCAATACCTTTATCTTTGAGCGAATTGACAGCTTGAAGGATATCAGACCAGATGGATCGCCTATTCGGCTTAACTGTGAGCCCAATAGCTCCATGGAAACCAAACAAAGCTTTGATGAAGGTAGACCACAACGACGAGCCATCCGAAAAGAAGCGCCAAACCCATTTGAATAAAAGAGCACGGTTGATTGCAAAAAAACTAGAAACACCAATACCCCCGTTCTTTTTAGAAGCAAGAGCTTTATTCCAATTAAACCAAGAGGACTTTCTAGCGAAGCCGTCATGACCATTGAAAAAATTCCTTCTAATCGATTCCAGTTTCTTTAGGACTCCCATGGGAACCTTGAAGATCGACATATGGTATAAAGGGATAGAAGTGAGCACCGATTTTAAAAGGGTGAGCCGGCCCCCAATGGAAAGAGATTTAATCTTCCATTTAGAAAGGCGAGATGAAACCTTCGAAATAACATCATCCCACGATCCAATATAAGACATATTGCATCCAACTTTAACGCCGAGGTAATTGAAAGGCAATTGAAGAATGGAACAGCCCATCAGGTTTGCAGCAGAATTGACCACATTCGACGAAACACCAAGGCCCATCAATTTACTTTTTTGGAGGTTTATTTTAAGACCCGAAGCTAAGAAAAAACACTTCAAAACATTAAGTAATATGTGAATATTACTATCCTTCCATTCACCAACGAAAACCACGTCATCAGCATAGAATAAATGAGAAAGCGTTAGAGAACCATTGATAGAGATACCTCTATAAAGCCCGGCATTAATGATCCTCTTAAAAGAAAGGTGAAGCGTCTCCATGACTAAGATAAAAAGAAACGGAGATAAAGGGTCGCCTTGTTTCAACCCTTTGAAAAACTGGAATTCCTTAGTGGGATTACCGTTAACAAGAACCGAGCCCTTAGCATTATTGAGACATCCACTTATCCAGTTGCGCCATTTCAAACCAAATCCGAATGACTTCAAAGTTTCATCTAAATAGTCCCATTTAACGGAGTCGAAAGCCTTTTCGAAATCCACCTTAAAAATCATACCTTTAAATTTAGTGTGCTTACACCAGGACATAAGCTCATTAAGGATGAAAGGGCCGTCAAGAATTTGCCGGTTTGCGACAAAGGCGGATTGCACATCGCTAATGAGATCGGGAAGCACAAGACATAAACGATTGGCCAAGATTTTAGAGATAATTTTGTAGGTACTTCCAATTAGGCTGATGGGACGAAAATCTTTCACAAATTTGGCATCTTGAATCTTCGGAATGAGAGCAATAAAAGAGGAATTGCATCCTCTAGGGAAGCAACCATTAGCAAAAAACGCTTTGACAGCCTGAATGATGTCATTACCAATGAAAGTCCAATACTTGCGGAAGAATTCAAATGTATACCCATCGGGACCAGGAGATTTGTTAACGCCGCAATCCCAAACAGCCGCTTTGACTTCTTCGTTAGAAATTTCACTTTCAAGATCCTCCACTTGATCAGATGTAAGACGGACAGGGAATTCATAGTCTAAACAAATATAGGAGGAAGGAGGAGACGAAAATTGCTTACTAAAGTGATGAAAAAATTCGTTCTTAACAAGCGACGGTTCAGAAATCCAATTACCATCAGCAAGAATGCCTCTAATTGCAAGTTGAGCTCTCTTTTTATTAATGATGCCGTGAAAGAATTTTGAGTTTTCATCGCCTTCAATGGACCAACGGATTTTAGCTTTTTGTGAGAGCTCGGAAGCATTCACGGAATTGATCTCATGTAATTCGTTAAGAAGCAAGGCCCTTTTGTTAAGAGAATCATCGTTAATTAATCCTAGATCGAAGAGTTTATCGAGACAGAGAATATCTTGCTGAATTTGACACTTCTTAGCATTGGACTTAAGTCTAAATTCTTTAGTCCAGCTCTTGATAGCTATTTTAAGAAGCTGTAGCTTCCTTTGCAAACGAATCAGGGCATTATCATCAGAAACCATTAGAGAATTCCAAGTGTTTTCCACAAACGCGTCAAATCCATCCAAAGAAAACCAAGAGTGAAAAAACCTGAAGGGGGTAGGACCATAATCCAAGCACGATTCACGAAGGAGAATTGGACGATGATCCGAGAGGTTTTTATCTAAGCAAATGGCAGAAAGGTGCGGGAAGAAGTCGAACAAGCCTTCTGATAAAAGGAAACGATCAAGTTTACTCATCTTCGATGCATTTTTATGAGACCAAGTGAAAGCATAACCATCCAAAGGAGGATCAATTAAACTGCTCGAAGAAATAAATTGATTAAACGCAGTCGCACCTTGTTGGTTAAAAACAGAACCGAATCTTTCACGTTCCGAACGCACTTCGTTAAAATCACCCATAAGAACCGTCTCACCATCCCATCTACTGATAAAAGACTGAAGATAATTCCATAAATCACGTTTCTCGGAAAGCTCTTGGGGGGCATAAATAGAAATGACGAGAAGCCTAGTAGAAGATGGGATCCAAGTGCCCATTATCGCGACAAAATAATCTGATTTGGAAACGTGTTCTTTAACAAACATGTTTGTGTTCCAGATACATACAATACCACCAGAGAATCCAACCGAAGGCCCAACCACGTGATCAAAATACATGTTGCCCCAAACCTCCTTGATAGTACAAACGTCGATATCCTCCATTTTAGTTTCCTGAAGAGACATAAAATTAATTCTGTGTTTATGACATAACCCATTTATCCACCTCATTTTCGCCTTGTTACCAAGGCCTTGAATATTGAGAGATAAGAAATTCATCTATGAAAGTTAATCTCTCCTTTTGAACCAATTATTGACTCAATGTCTTTCATACACCCATCCATTTTGTATCCCATGGCACGGCCCACGTTAACTAGCTCGTCCATAAGGTCGATAATAGAACCACCTGCCTTTTGTTTGAACGAACCTGAATGAGAATTTAGAAAAGATGTCATGCCTCGATTCTTCTTGCTTTCTCTAGTCCTACTTGAGGAAACTATACTTTTTGATGGGTGCTACTATATTGGCCTGCAAAAAAGTACAAAAAAAGTACGGAAAATATATAAAACATGTTTTTTTTCCTTCTTGTTTACAGTGCAACGCAGTTTTTTATCAGTTTATGTTTATTAATTTTTGACAGTTTAATACTTTTGACTTGTTAAACTTTATATTTTTCGTTCCGTATTTTCCGTGTCACAGTTTTATAATATATACAAAATTATAAAAATAAAAATAAAAAAATAAAAAATAAAAAAAACATAGGGGGTATAAATGGCTTTTTTGGGGTACTAATAACCAGGGTTCTAAAAGGCGCGTTATAGTGGCGCCATAGCGCGATGCGTGACCTCCACGTTACGAAACAGGCCAATGCGTCGTCTCTAGGCGTGGCGTGCAATAAAGCGTGATAAGGCGTGATATAGCGCGCTATAGCTCAAGGCTTGGCGCCTTTTTGTGAAGCTTTTAAGAGATTGACTTGAGCTTATTTACAAGTATTTGTGATTTGAGTTGTATGGGATTCGGAATTAGTAACTCCATAACTCAATTTTAAGCCTAGAAGTAGCTAACTAATATTGACCACTCTATAAATATTTTTTGCAACTTTGAGTCACGCCTTAAAAACGCTATAAAAAATTATCTCTTTTTTTTCTTTAAAAAAAATAAATATGATGATATTCGTCTCTTAACACGAGAAGGTGTGAAAGCATAAATACTGTCAAGTGTCATGTGCTTTCAAATTCTTCATATGCGTTGTATCCTCACAATTTCATGCTTTCACATAAAAAAAATTAGCATTATCACACTCGTTCTTTATAGGATAATTATGCATTCAATCAATCATAATTATCCCATAATTATGCATTCAATCAATCATAATTATCCCCTAATTTGATCAAAGCGAACATGATTCGCGAATAAGTGGAATCTTTTTTCTTTTTTTTTTTTGCCAATCCAAATGGTACAAAGGTTTCTCTACAAACAGGAATCATAGATTAAAAAAACCTTAATGAAACGGACAAAAGCGAATCTTTTGCAGCTTTGGATTTTTTGAAAGGGATAAACACATCGACAACCGTACCATATGCACTGCACACCTTTCATAAATCACGAGCGGAAGTTGAATCAGGAAAATTAGTCACGTAGACCGATTTGGAGATGTTGAGAACATCATCTTCCTTAGAACGCCTGTGTTTCTTACTAGTGACATTTTGCCAATCATCAGAACCCATGACAGAGGAATGGATCCAGAAAACACCCAAAACACTTTGGATTGAAGGGAGATCTAAAATACAGAAACAAATCAAAATGATAATCGAAACCTAAAAACACATGTCCAATCAGATAAAGAGAGATTAAAGATGCAAATCAATATAAATGACACCTCCCACGGGAATCATATGATCATCTCAGGACGAGGGAGCAATCAAAGATCGAAAACCTCGGCCCAATCAACATATAAAAGCGAACAGGAAGTGACCATCGACATGACTCACACAATCAATAATCAATCTTTATATAATGAATGATGGTTTAACAGGCTTCGATCAATAGGGGAGAAAGAAGAGGTTATCATAGATCTAGGGTTATCATAGATCTAGGCTTCGATCAATTAGTAGAAATCAAAACATACCATGTTAATAATTAGCGTATTTGCTTCTTGGGATTGAAATCGAAACAATACTATCGCCTATAATATGATGGTGCTTCCCGATCTATGATATACTTTTTTTTAGCTCCCGCTCCGTCTCCTTGTAAATCTTTTTGCTTGTATAATTTGTTTTCAAAAATTGCATTGTTAGAAAACAATACTTGTGAAGCTTTTAGTATTTAATGATATCTAAAGCTTTTACTATTAACACATTTGTCAGCTAGCTGTTATATTATGCATTCTGCCTTTTTGTCGTCAAACTAAATACAAACAGGTTGCCCAGTAATTTCCATGTAAATTTCGATCAAGGAGAGCAAATGACAATTCGTAGTCATATCCTGACAATAACAAACCAAGACTAAACAAAAGAAGTGTAATACACGACTTCACCGAAATAGAGCACTAATGTAGCTAGGTCCACCATGTTTGCTCCAACCAAGTAGCCAACAATTCATAGTGGTCTAATAAGCTTTAAGCAAAAATAATGGCAACATCCAGGAAAATTTGCCTTTAAAAGTGAGTTTGTTTTTAGCACCCAAGATTGACCAAAGTAATGTTGTACGAATCGTTGTTTGCCAGCCTTCAAAGACATTTTAGAGCCTCGAATAGTCTATTGCATATCATATCAAGCTTTTTTAGCATAACAAAACACGACGCATACCATTACTAATAGTTTGCCGTATAAATCGGGGCCAATGATAATGGAAGATTGAATCGATCACTTATACATTCATTTTTGTCACACTAGTCGTTTAATCATCTTCGGTTCTTCATTGACTGTACACGTACCGCTTTCTTCAAGAATTCGATTATTGGAATTATTTTAGTGAGATTGATCTATATTCAAAAAGATATTCTCAAACGCGTTATTTATCCTGCTTTCTAGCAAAACCACAATCTATACTTTGAGAGCTCTAATGCTCTGTTCTCGAGTTATTAAAGGAGTGAAAAGAAAGGAAAAGAAAGGAAAAATGATATGTGAAGTTTTTTTCTATGACCTTGTGGTTCTCGAGTTTGAATTTTTAGTTAGGAAATAAGAAAGAAAAGAAACATTAAAAATTTCCATTTATGCCTTTAAACAAAAATCTGTTATAATTTAAAATTTTTTTTTAATAAGCCATTTGTGGGTTATATACTTTTTTATTTAAAATATTATTTAAATCAAACTAACAAGTAAAAATGAGCATAAAAAAATATGTGGTCCATGTCGGAATATAATTGGTCCATATGTGCAAAACCCAAGAAGGCCCAAGAAATCATAGCCCTTATTTCGCTAAAATAAAAAAAATCAGGATGCGTCATTTTGCAGTAGGACTTTTATTAGTTTCTTATTTTGAAAAAATAAAGATTACACAGTGGTTGAAGACTTTCTATGGTGGAAGAAATGAGGGTAAATTTGTCAATATAAACACTTTCCTTCCCAATCCGCCCAAATATGAAAGGAAAGATTTATAACAAAAAACCTTCAAATTTTCCTTCCTTTTCCTTCACTTCCCTTCCCTTTCTTATTAAAATAAAACTCAAGAACAGAAATATGTTTTTGTTCCCTTTCCTTTCCTTTCTTTTCTTCTGAAAATCAAACTCAAGAAGTAAGCGTAAAAGAATATCAAGAATCTCAAAAATGGTTGAAACTAATCGCTCAATAGTGGCCTTGTGGTGAAAGGAGTTGTGGTTATCACTTTAAAATGTGTGAGGTCTCAAGTTTAATTCCTGCTATGTGCAAACAACCTTGAAGTGACTAGTCCAACCTCCTGAAAAGAGAAAACTTTACCTGGTTTGAGTTTGTGTGATTGTGGATTCAAACCACGTGGATTAATCGGCAAAAAAGTCGAAAACCATGGTTAAAAAAATAGTTGAAACTAGTGAGACCAAAATAAGCAACGTCGAGGAAGATCGTTGATATTTTCATAATTATGTATATATATTCATTGGTCATTAATAAATTTATACATTTGCCAAACTCTCACCCCTATCACAAATGCTGCAGTAATCATTTTTTTAATCTTATGAACAGTGTTGTCTACAGTAGAATATTAGTAAACAGTTACTTTCTCCCCTCTCACAGATGCTACAATAACCCTTTTTTTAATCCATAGTTAGATAATGGGTTTAAAGATATGTCTTCATTTGTATATGTCTTCCAAAATCAACACATACCACCGCCCCATTATCTCTTCCATCTCCTCGATGCCTCACCTCTCTCTCTCTCTCTCACACACACACAACACACAACATCGATTACTCATCACAATTATCTCCCTCCTTCAAATAACTCCGGTCACCCAGATGATTCAATCACCATCAAGAACATGATTGCGGGTATTTGGTTTTTAGGTTTATATATTCATGAATTGTGATTTATTTATGTTTCTTAAAAGTGTATTAATTTTAAATTCCTTTTAGTTTTTTTATCATTCTATTAAAAATTTTGGGGGTTATTTAGAAATATATAGATAAATTCTTGATTTTTAATGTGAATTTTGGGTTTCTTTGTAGGTTTTTTGATTTTAGGTTGTATACCGACGCTAAAGATAAGCAGGTTGTTTGGATAAGGCATTTTAATGAATTTGTTACATAGACAAGGTATTGATTTAATTTGATGCATATTGATTATTTGTGTTTTTATGTAAATTCCCGATGGATTTTGTTTATATGATCTTGAAGTTTGATTCTTTTTATAAAAAAATGAAGCTTTATCTCATATTTTATCTGGGTTTTGTTTAAATCATTAAAGACAACACAAGATTAATTAAGAAAGTAAGCTAGATAGAAGTGAATCTAAGAAACCAAATGGTAGGTTAAGACTCCATAATCAAATTTGTGTGTGAGACCAATGGTGATTCAGTAACTAAGGAATACCCTTCTACTGAACACGTGTACTGTGACGCATAAACAAACCCACTGAAGCCTCATCTTCATCTCCCACTTTCATTTGCATCCTTATCCCACAAATTAATGGTTTTATATTTACAAATCTTTACTTTTTTGGTGAACCATTGATGGGGGTTTTCACTAGGACTGCTAGTAAGTTTTTCGATTTATGTATAGTGTTTTGGGATTGTTTTTTAAGTGCTTATCTGCTTATTTACTTAGTTTTTTAGAGGGTGTATGGGATTGCTTATTTTTATGCTTATAAATCAAGACTTATAAGCGGATTAGATATAAGCACTTCAGTAAATAGTGTTTGGACAGAAAAACCTACAAGACTATTAAAAAGTTACATAGTAAGAACTCTCAAATAGAATTGGTTTATATTGGGTTTAAGATTAGATGGATGATGGTAAAAAGTTGTAAAATAAGCGATACCAAACAACCCTTAATGTGCTATATTGTAATTGCATTAAGCAAACAGATTAGTTGATGAAAAATAAAATCCCCTAACTAGATAAAGAGGTCTCACGTTATTCTCAATATTATTGTTTCAATTCCGATGATCAACATTACTGTTTAACTATTTCAGGCTCTTTTATTGATTGAAGGAACTGTATGGATAGCTCTATCACATTTTTTAGGTGGAGTTATCGGATCAGGTGTTTTTATAACTTGCGTTGAGTACTGCATAACGTAGACACTACCGGTAACTCCATATTCTTTATTTTTGTCTTTAACTTCCCTCGCAAATAACCTTTCGTAGAGTGTAAGGATTAGTTATGTTGATCAGCTTTTAATTCTGATGTTTACTCAAGCAGGAAGATTTTCTACGCCTTTGGAAGACATTTTGGAAGAATGCCAATGCTGATATATTGTATTGGTTTGATATTTCCATGTAAGTGTTCGACTATATACCTGAAAACTATGGATTTAGATATGCGGGATATTATGGCTCATATATATTGATGCAACATTCCAGTTCGAAATTAGAACCACATTTACCTTTAGAAGCCCGCAACGAAGCACAGAGCTTGAGCTACAAACTCATAGACATTAGTTTTAAAGTGCTTGGCAAAAACCGATTATGATATGATTTCTATATCATACAACCTGCTTATATCGGTAATTTAGTGAAACTGTAATAAGTAACATGTTTGCAAACACATATTTGTTTTGATTAAGATGAATGCTTATTAAGTACCACATACATTAACAACAACCAAGATGTCCAAAATGTCATATTGTACCTACTACTGACCTGTTATTTTTCATTGAGGTGAACCAACCCCAAATCTCAAGTTTTGGTTAAATCCTTTTATTCAAACATCATTAATCCTATAAAACAAAACCCTAACCTTTAATTCTCAAAAGAGTATATTGCAAAAATGGTTCTTGTGGTTTGGTCAAATTGCAGATTTGGTCCGTCAAATTTTAAAATTGCAAAAACAGTCAGTATTTTGAAGGTTTGGTTCCTCTTTTGGTCAATGATCGACCTGAAATGACTAAAATACCCCTTTATTCTTTTACAAAAATAGTTCGTTAAGAGAGGTATTTTAGTCATTTTAGTTTGATCAAGGACCAAAAGTGGAACCAAACCTTCAAAATACGGACTGTTTTTGTAATTTCGAAATTCGACGGACCAAATCTGCAATTTGGCCAAACCACAAGGATCATTTTTGCAATTCTCTCTTCTCAAAATTAACAAACCCCGGATTTTGAAATTTCTTTTTTATAAAAGATTTATATATAATCTTTTGATTTTTCCAATTGTTCATTCCTAGGGAGAGGAAGAAGCAGATAGAGCAAAGGCCTCATTACGTTTAAGTTATTAGTATGTTTGTAAATATTTAAGTTATTAGTACGTTTCTTGATATAAACAAGCATAATAGCCCGCGCGTTGCTGCGGGACATATTTTTTTGCAAATTGATTACACCATGGTACAACATCTATTCGAAATACGCTTTGTAAGATGTAATAAGTAAAAATACTTTATAAGTTAAAGATGTTTCAAAAAGATTAATTGATTTCGTTGGTGCGAGATTGGAAAACATTATGAGCACTTGTCATATTGATTTATCCAAAGATAGTATTTAATCAGCATAAGTGACATTAAACTGTTTACTCAGTCTAGTCCTCTGTTATTAAACTTCTAAGTAAAATATAGATTTAATGGTGAGATAATCCCCTTACTGAAAGACAGATAGATATAAGCTAAAATCAGGAGGTTTGTAAAACTTATATTTTTGAAGTACATCTCTTCATCAAAACTTAAATTGATCTTAAGACAACAACAGTAGAGAAATACTCATGGTTGGGTGTGAATCAATTGTTTACGCGTTTGAAATGTCGTCAAATGGAACAATTTACTTTTTAAACATTTCAAATCCTAAGTAACCATTATATGATAAACAGGTACATGCCACCACTTGTATTTTCTAAACTTTGGATACCTTAACAAATTAATTTTACTTTTGGAATAACTTTAGCGTTAACAGCTACTAAACTACACGTATTAACAGAATCACACACATACTAACCGGCCAAATGGTATGTTCAAATGAAATCGATGCAAACGGATATCGTACCGAGCTAAGTGAAATGAGGAAAGTGTCACAAATAGGTCATTTTTTCATTCCTCACACACTGATGGCACCTGGTACTATTCTCTAACAGACTACCACTCTTGTACAAAAAGGAGATTCTTACATGATATATGTTTTTGGTTTGCAGTAGTATTGTCTCATTTATCTTCACCTTCACATTTTTCATGCGTTCAAAGTCCTATCAATAACAAACCAACAAAAGGTACATAAATTGTATTTGGAACTTTTGACTTAAATTGTAGGCAAGTTATAAGATCACAATTGACATTGAAAGTAAATAATTTATTACTTGAAGTTATATATAACATTTTACCTTTGAGCTTGCAGTAGCCAACACACTAAAGATCAAAAGGTCATTTTCCGGATAGATAATAAATATTATCAACTTAAATTGAACCTATTCTCGGGTTATGAGTCAAAAGTTGCTTTTCAAGCGAAAGAATTTTATACGGAAAGTCTTACATTTATTCTCAAATATTTGAAACCATCACCCATCAAACACTAAAATCAAACCATAAATCAATAATCAAAAGATCAAAAAGGAAAATTACTAGCAGCCAGCACCAAAGGCAGTAGTAGCAGCAGCATTCATCAAATAGGTGGAATCAAGGCTATGAAAAACAATAATGACATGCAATCATGAAAGCCAAAACTAAAAGTATTCAAGATATGCATTTAGGGCCTATATCTACATTTCTATATGAAAATACAAAAACACGTCAACTGATCAGGAGAACACTTTAATTTTTATTACAACCTACATCAATAATAAGGTTGATGTAATTACCTTGGAAGCTCTTTGTGTATGCACCACCACCATTAACGTCCATAAAATTTACAACGACCCATTTCATTTCCCTCAAATTATAGCAATCATCATAGGCCATTATCTATATATACTATGGCATGATCGAGACGTTTCCATTTCGACTCTGATCTATCACTTACAAAAGCTAACAACCACAAATTTAAATGACCATATTCCACAATAATATATTGCTAGATCAACACATTTCACTTCATAAAGTCAATCCTAACGCATACTTTCACCCTAAAATTGAACTGAATCTATTTAAATGAAGTCACATATCGAAGCCGAGATAAACAATCACTGGTTCATAAACCAACCATTTTACCTACAGAACTTAACAATCACATCTCTGAGTCCTATTGCACAATAATATACTTGCATTGCTCATTAAGATCAGAACATCACCTAATGAAGCTAAATAAGCAGAATGTACTACACAAATCATACCTCTGAGCAAGTCATACCTCTACGACAATTATAGGTATGCGAAATACCTGGTACGTTCTGTTACTGTTTGAGTAGAGTTTAAGAGTGTTTATTTTCGCGCACATGTCATTTGTTGGTTGATGTTAGGGAATAAACATTCTTAAACTCCACTTGGTTAAAAGAAACATTTTGCCACAAAGACGTCGTTATGACACGACAAAAGCTTGGACAACATTTCCCATGTTCAAGTGTGTTTAGGGATCTCGTACAGATAGATTCTTTCTAGCCTTTTGGTTGGATGTGCTTATGTATCACAAGAATAATACAGTGAGAGACTCTAGCATATGTTTAGGCGTAAAAATAATCAATTCAACCAAAGAGAACTACTATAGAACAATGATCCTTATGGATCTTTCTAATGATATAAACGTTTTTTTCTAATTTTCAATAGGTGCCTATCCCTTATGCTAAAGTTTTCTTTTATTAGAGAAGAAACCCTAAATTGGTCAACAAGATAACTTTAATAATCTCGTAGAGACTTTACATCAATATTAATTTTTCTTATTTATCTCATTCCTATATTAATGAGATAATACTAAAATATAACTATAATTCCTTAATTACATTAATTACGTCTATAAATAACAAACAGCAGATTTTATCTCTGTCAGCAGGAACGAGAACATGACCAGCAGAAACATAATCAGCAGTGGACGTTACTTTGAATGCCAGCCAGGAACTGAGAACTATGACCTAGCAGAACATTAATCAGCAGGAAACGTTACTTGAACTGCCAGCAAGGACACGACACTTAATGCCATCAGCAGAAACGAACATCTCTAACAGCAGAAACGACACTTAGTCGGTTTCAATAATTCCCAACAATCCTCCCCTAAACTTGGTTTTGACTCCGTTAATTCCAAGTTTCTAGATAGATCTTCGCGAAGCAAGAGGATTGAGTGGCAGCAGAAACAAAGTATTCAGCAAATATTTATGAAGACAGCAAGAACAGACGAACCAGCAGCATCGTAAACACCAGCAGATACAATGTAACCAGCAGCAATAATACAAGCAGCAGAAACCGGAGCAGCAGCATCCAAAACAGCAGCATCAAAAGAAACAGCATGAACTCGATGAACAGCAGA
Organism: Tanacetum coccineum; assembly: GCA_026074375.1. NCBI lineage: Eukaryota > Viridiplantae > Streptophyta > Magnoliopsida > Asterales > Asteraceae > Tanacetum > Tanacetum coccineum. Next base: position 104,604 of record BQNB010000238.1, read on the forward strand.
ATCAAATGAGGTAGCAACATCAAAGAACAGCAGCTTCCAGTCTTTGCAGCAACATAAGTAGATTTGATAAGCCTTTACCAAGTAGCTACTCACTCTTGGGCTAGTTGATACTTTGGTGAAAACAAACACCCTGGTGTAACAAAAACCAGTCCAATTTCTCAGAACGTGAATCAAGGGTGAATTGGAATACCCTAACAGTTTTTGGCAAACCGTCACAGCCATACAACGGATTTGATACGTCTTTACCTGTAGCCGTTTGCTCAGGACTAGCCAACTCTTCATACACAGAGTAATATGGTGAGTTGATAACCATACAATTTTTAGTAAATTGTCAACTATCAACGGATTTGAGAAAGTCTTTACCAAGAGCCGTACCCTCTTGGACTAGCCATTTTTCATCCAACAGGAACATGGAAAATGAAAACCATCCAGTTTTTGGTAACCTGGCAACCATCAACGGATTTGAGCTGTCTTTACCAAGAGCCGTACCCTCTTGGACTAGCCACTCTTTGTTACAAGAACATGGTGAGTGAAGGCCATAGGATTTTTAGCAAACCCTTACAGCTATCAACGGATTTGAGTTACACACCAAAGCCGTTTGCAATGGTGAGCCAGACTCTTTCTTAGCTGTTAGCCATGGTGAGCTGAAAACCATTTGTCGTGTAGTGCAAGCACGAACACCAAAATTATGCAACACTAATTTTTTTTTTTAAATAATAGTAAAGCAACTAAACTATTGGAATAACTACAAACACAAACATAGAAACAACTTACATAGGGGCAGATGCAAGACACTCATATGCTTGCCTTAAACCATCCTGGACCGTCTGAATTATATTTCCAGCAATAACAAC